>PVJH01003076.1:0-151196 GCA_004026705.1 Nesogale talazaci | reverse complement strand
ATCCTTTTAAAATATTGTGTAGATGATAATTTATAACAAGTCAAATTTTTGACTAGACTGAAATTCAAATTGGATACTTGACAGAAATAACTGTGAGGATCACAGTAGGAGATCTTATATTGAGATGGAGGGGGGAAAGTAGAATAAAACTCAAAATTATAAAAAAAATCACACTTACTTGACATGGTCCAAACCTATAGAGACCTTATACACTATAAAGGGAAATACTGCCCTATCCTTCACCATCCTCACAATTGCTTATACACTTGAGCCTATTGTTGAAGCCACTGTATCAATCCATCTCATTGAGGACCTTCCTCTTTTTTACTGCTCTTCTATTTGACCAATTATGGTGTCCTTCAACAAGGACAATGTATATACAGTATGTGATATGAAGTCTCATAATCCATATTTCTACAGAGCACTAAGGATGTACTTCTTCTAAGGCAGATCTATTTGTCCTTTTAGTAGTCCATGGTACTTCTATTTTTTTCAAGAACACCACAATTCAAAAGCATAAACTCTAATTCAGTCTTCTTTAATCAATGTCCAAATTTCTCATGTATATGAGCTAGTTGAAAATACCATGGTTTGAGTCAGGCAAACCTTAATCTTCAAAAATATCATCTCTGCTTTTTAAAAAATTTTTTTTTCATCTCTGCTTTTCAGTTCACTAAATAGGTCTTGTCGAGCAATTTACCTCATTCAAATCTGAATTTACCGAATACAGTTAGTCATTTGATCTCTTCACTGCTGCTTCCATGAGCATTGATTGTGGATTCAAACAACACAAAACCCTTGACAGCTTAAAATCTTTCTCCATTTATCATGGTGATACCTGTTTTATTGTTCCAGTTGTAAAGAATTTGGTCTTCTTGACATTGAATTATAATCCATGCTGAAGGTGGAAATCCCTGATCTTCACCAGCAAGTACTTCAATTCTGTCTCACTTTTAGCAAGTGAGTATTTTTGGAATGTGTACAAATATGTTGTAGTCAGTTGGCCAGCTGACATGTCACAGCTTTTTAATAAGCCTTCTTCCAATCCTGATGCCACATTCTTCTTCATTTGATCCAAATTCCCTGATAAATTGTTCAGTGTACATATTCAGTAAGTACGTTGAGATTATGCAATCCTGATTCATAGCTTGCTGGTTTTTCTTTATTCTATATGCACGACTACCTCTTGATCCATATTCAAGTTCTGAATGAGCACAATGAAGTGTTCTGTAACTATGACTTTTCTCAGGGTTATGCATAGCTTGTTTGACCCACACAAGTGAAGGGTATCAATGACATTGCTCTATAATTTCAGTATCATGTTAGGTGACTTTTTTTGGAATGAGTACAAATATGGATCAGTTCTAGTCAGTTGGCCAACTAGCTATTTTCCAAATTTCTAGATATAGATGATTAAGTGCTCCCAGTGCTTCACCAGCTTGTTGAAACTTTTCAATTAGCATTCCTTCAACTCCTAGAACCATGCTTTTGGCTAATGCTTTCCATGTAGCTTGAATTTTTCCCTTCACCTCTGTTAGTTTTTAAGATTTTCAGCCTCAGAAACCTTAGATATGAGAGTCACTTAGATATGAGAATAAGAATCAAGTGAGTGGCAGCGGGTTTTCTTGTGTTGTGTTTGGTTTTGGTCATTCATTATGGAAGCAGAGCATCAAATCTCTCTGTAGTGTAGTATCTGGTATGTTCCAATAGCTGGTGTTCTGGCTAGTAGCTTATTGATTCACCACCAGGACTCCTTCATCTGTACTAGGCGTTATCTCTGTTGTCACTTTACTTATAGAGATTTTTACAGGGTTTTTTGTTTTGTTTTCATTTAATTTATTGAACAGGTTCTGCTCTGTGGGTCAATGTTTCTGAGTCTCCCACACACAGAAAGCTAATAATATAGGAGGACAATACCAAACTCTTTTTAAAATGAGCATGAGACAAAATTTGCAGAATTTTAAGAGTATGAGCAAAATGTGCAGAAATGGTGCACTATTCTTCTGATTAGATCACCTTATGGATTTCTTCATAAAATGGAGACAAGATCTATGAAATGCTGAAAATCCTTGGATATATACAAGCTATGTATTTTATACCGTTTATGTGAAGAAATGATTACATGCACATACATTCCCATTGAGTTTACCAAATAGGGAAACCAGTCTGATATTTAAAACAATGAACACTTTAGAATGTCAGCACATGAATTAATTCCATTGAATTATTTTATCAACTTCATGGAAATGATTCTGATTGATGAAGAGTAATTCACCATTTTTATGCAAGCAATAAAAATAATCAAACCAGTGTTTCTGAATATTTAGTGTACAGCAGAGTCATCTAGAGGACTTGTAGCAAATATAAGATGATAGCGCTTCCCCCAAAATTTCTGGTTTAGTAGTTTTGAGGTACAGCTGGGTTATTATAATTTTTAAAAATTTCTAGGTGTTCCTGCTGGCTCTGGGACTATATTTTGAGAACCATAGAATTTGTGAACAATTTGTAACCCTTGGCAATTATCCTATCTTTTTTTGGGGGGGTGGGTAAAAACTTCTAAACTACTCAT
Organism: Nesogale talazaci; assembly: GCA_004026705.1. Classification (NCBI taxonomy): domain Eukaryota; kingdom Metazoa; phylum Chordata; class Mammalia; order Afrosoricida; family Tenrecidae; genus Nesogale; species Nesogale talazaci. Next base: position 148,627 of record PVJH01003076.1, on the reverse strand, counting down.
TCACTAGATTTGCTTCATGGCTCTGTTCTCCAGAACTGAAGGATTCTGCTGAGTCAAATTAAAAGCACTTTCTAATACATATAAATGCTAATTAAATATATCTATTACTATAGAATTGGCTCTTTGAAAATTGGATTGAAAATTAATGCTTTCATCGTACCTGGTTTCTCATATCCAAGATCCTTTTGATCTGCAATTTTACATTTCTGTTAGAAATAGTTTAAATTACAAGCCTTTAAAAGAACTCAGCCATCACATACAACCTCATAAAACTGTTGTGTGTAGCCCTGTGATGCTGTGCATTTCATCGTTCCTGAATTAATTTGCCCATTAGGAGAGTAAATTGGAAGAACAATAGCCAGGGGGCCTAACAGTCACTTATTTTCAATCTTCAGAGGCACTAAGGCAAGTTTCCTCATTTTCTCTTTGGATTCTTTTCTCCAACTCTATCTCTGAAATACTATGAAATATTAAAAGAAGTTGGAGTTTACTTTATGTCAAATTAAATCTTTTCTATTCTCCAGAGCGTTTGGTGGCATTTTTTCACATTTTAAAATCTAACGGACATGATAAAGTGCAACATCTATTACACAGCTTCCAAGGAAGGAAGATACTGAAGCAAGTGATATGATATGCTTGAAAATGTCTATCTAGTTGGTGGTAGGGTAGTTACCCACATTTTTTAAATGGTTATTTTACAGGGATCAAGTTGGAACCATTATCGCGTAGAAACACTTACAGGGCAGTGAGTAGTTTGGAATTATTAAGGCCGGTGCTTTTGGGGGATCATAAGAATACCCAGGGAGAAAATATCAAGTGAAGAAAATAATACATGAAAAATAACTTTTTTGAAGTGTCAGTTCAGGTTCACAGAAAGAATACATTAGCCTGATTTGATGAATGTTGATTCTGATTGCACATTAGAGTAGCCTGAGGGAATTCTTAAACATGCATTTGGCCGGACCCAATCTAGACTTAAAATATCCTAATCATTAAGGGTCGAATTGTACTGTCTTAACAGGAAAAACAAACAAAAACTGGGCAGGGTCTCCCTGGGAAACAAAAGAAGTTGGAAGGACGATGGACTGAGAAACGGAAATCTCCTATTACTATCATTAGCCTGAAATTGCATTTATTCATTTCCCATAGGAATGCAGTGAATAGACTTGAAGGCATAACACAGAATAATTTAGGAAACCGTCATTGCCCTACAAGAAGAACTTTGAGCCATTTCGGCATCAGTATCTGCTAATAAGGTCCCTGCTGGCTTATTAGACGTTCACCCATGGGGGATGCCTGAACAGGGATGGAGCAAAGGACACATTCTTCACCTTGCTGCTCTCCAAGGGCTGAAAATGGCAAACCCACACATTCATCTCAGGTGCATCGCACAAGAGGAGTTTCCAAAATATTTAAGCAAGTCAGTACAGACACTGTCCAACTCTGGTGTGTTGAAGCAAACACAGATTTTGGAATTCATCAGAGATATTTTTGACTCCTTGACACCTTCAATGACTGGCTCCCTGAATTTCACATCGTTATTTAACTGTTTGAACTGCAACTTTCTTATTCTGTAAAATTGGGGCAATGGTAAAATTGCCTCATACGATAAGGTGATGAGGTTCAAATAGAAGCATGTATAGGAAAGGATTTTATAAAAGTATATACTTCTTATTTGGTGCCTATAAGTACCTCTTTGACTTTTTCTTCCAAAAGCTAAATCTCAACAGGAGAAGCTACTGATACTTCTGCAATGACTTCTAATTTTTAAAGTGATATCTTTGGCCAGCAATGACCTTTATGAAGACATATAATAGGAACTACTTTTTACATGATTCATATCCATAGATAAATTGTCCCTATCTGTTGACAACTACCAAAGTCCTCTCAAGACTTTTTTGTGGCCTAGGGTGAGCATTCATCTGCTTCATTCTTATTTTCTGTAGGGCAGGAGAAGTGAAGGTTTGAGAAGAATTTATATATATATATTTTTATTTTAAATTAAAAGTTATTCTTTTAATTTACCTTTGGAAAATGAACACATAATACTGAGATCGACTTCTAGGCATTTCCTGTGTGAAGAGATGAGTTCTTTTAAAATTATTAAAATAATAAGAATCTCTTTATTAATATCCTGGTTCCTAAATCACAGAAGCTGGGTACTTTCTCATTCTTATGAACTTATTTGTATGCCTGGCTTGATTGTGTTAGAGGCTCCATCAGAAGCAACAGCTGGGAAGGAAGCATAATCTGGGAGCATGAGGCATTAGATCTAAAAGTCAAGAGGGATACCTATATAGAAGTGCATAAATCTTTGTGTGAAGCAAAAATTTCTGGCCCACTTTAAGTTGTGCAATTTTCTATAGTATTTTGGATAACCTGTAAAAGCATTGTGGGAAATGAGTTGACACTAACTGAAACAACTGGGAATAGAAATTCCATTTGAGTAAGAAATACTTCTGCTGCATGCATATCTGTGGTGGTCACCTAATCTGGGGTCAATTTGAGGATTGAGAGTATGGGGGTGGAGTCTAGTCTGTCAATCTGGAGAAAGCCAATGAGATCTATGTGAGCATGATCTTCTGAGAATTCTGGGAACTGTAGTGATTTCGAGGCAGAGACATTATCTCTCTCAGTTCACTTCCTCGGAGACTTTCTACGGACAGCACTCCCTGGGAGATACTGTAGCTGATGAGACATGTGGCAGCATCCTGATAGAGCCTGAGCCCTGGAAAAGAGGAAACCCCCCACTCTCAGCCCTCAAATTGACCCCAGATTAGGTGACCGCCACAGATATGTATGCAGCAGAAGTATTTCTAACTCAAATGAGATGCTTCTACTGTGACTGGACACACAAGACTCTGCACCCACTGGCCTGTGATTATTCTGGTGTCATTGCATGTGTTGCAGGAGTATGAAGAGGACTTACAGATTGGTATCGGACATACGGGCTAATATCGGATTTATGACCTTGCATGGACTGGGCTGGGATGTTTTTTCAATGTTCAATTCCTCTTGTATATAAACCTCTTCCTTATATCCATATGTGTGTTTATGTATTTGTTTCCCTATTCGACCCAAACTAACACAATACTCTAAAGAAATAAGAGCCATTACACAAACAAACATATGCACTATTACGTTCATTGCAGCAGTGTTCACAGTAGCAAGAAGCTGGAAACGGCCCAATTGCCCATCAGTAGGAGAATGAAGAAAGAAACTTTCTACACAACGTAACACTATGCATTGCTTTAAAAGCACAAAGATGAAAACATGAAGCACATGATGACACAGGAAACCTGGAGAACTGTATGTGGAGTGAAGTTAGTCAACTACAGATAGTTAGCTATTGTATGTGACTATGATTATAAGGAGAAATGCTGAGACAAAGATTTAAATATCAAAGAGACTTTGAAGGTCCTCAAGGCAAGGACAGTGAGGTAGGCAGAAGAAGTCATTGACTAGATCGCCAGGTATTCACTTGGGTAAAGGAGGAGAGAGATTCACAGAGGAAGAAGTGAAATCAGTGGAGCGGGAGAAGATAGACGATGGGGCTGGATGATTAGGTTGATGAATGGGTTGAACTGCTGAATGCTTCATTGATAATGTGAAATGCCACTCCCCCCTCCACTTATCCACACACACAAAAAATTACTTAAAAAATGAAGTTTGCAGAGAAAATGATTCTAGCTGTATGAAATGAAGCAAGACCTCCCCTACAGAACCTGATGGTCAGTAGTTAAAGTCTTGGCTGCTAACTGCAAAGCAGGGGTTCAAACTCACCGGACACCCTGCCAGAGAACAATGTGGCAGTTGGTTTCAGTGAAGATCTCTGCTCTGGGAAAGCCCGGGGGAGATTTTAGCTCCCTCTCCAGAGCTGCTCTGTGTTAGTAACAGCTCTCTTCGATTGGGTTTTGGACCTATCCTGCCAGAATTCTAGTGCTTTCACTCTCTATGGACTACCTTGTAGTTTGAGTGTAATTTTATTCACAGTTCTGCTTGCTTGAGAGTTCTTAATTCTGAAATTCAAAAACATTCCCTTTGTCGCCTCAACTTGACTCTTGCTTACACTCTACTTTTCTCATTCGGCCTTTTTGATCCATTATGTTTTCTGAGTTCCACCTGTGTATGCTGTGTGAAGGAGCACTGCATTACATCTAACGCTACCACTGTCCACGGAAGATGGGAGTGACTACTTTGACAAACCACTAAATGAAGAGCTTGGCTTTGATGTCTCATTTCATAGGAGTTGACATCCAAATTCTATCATTACCTGAGTAGCACTGAGAAACAAACTTCTTTGAGTGTGTTTTCTTCCAAATGTAGATAATAAATATTAAGTAATAGGGTTGTTGTAAATATTGAAGGGTACACCAAAAGCAGTTAACTCAATTAACAGTCACAAAGGGATAGCTGTCATTATCATAATAATCCCTATTATTATTATTCCAAATAATGAATAAACCAATTTATCAGAATTCTGATTAATTTGAAAAAAATATTTTGGCCAAGTCAGATATATAATTAACGGATGTCTTCAGTACTGTGTAAGATGAATGATGATGAGAAAAAATCACAAATGTTAGGCTTTCTGTGGATCCATGAGCCAAAATGAAAATTATTCACTGGAAAGCAAGGGACACAGGCTAGAAAAAATCTTCCCTAAGTACAGTTGCAGGTTTAAAGGAGAGTAGCGTGAATATTACAAAATACTCTTACCACTTTTCAGCATTCTATTCATGGACTCAACCAAAACAATAACCTTGAGCTGACGCCGGACAGAGGGTGTTTTCTTTTAGTGTACACAGGGTCTCTATGAGTCCTAATTCAATGGCACCTACCCACATCAGCAACCTTTAAGTACCTAAAAGAAGGACAATAGGCAGGAACAACAGAAAGGCAAATTGATGAAGCCTATTCCATTTGGTTAATGCAGTTCATTCTTTCCAGATCAATGCTACTTGGTTCCCAAAGTTCATCCAGCACTAACTAGGCATACTCACTGTTGAGAATTCCAATACATAGTGAATTGTGCTTTTATCCTTTTGACTAAGGTTTGCTATTGTAATTACACATTGATAAGATAATCACTGAGATTTTCAGCCATTTTGATAAACTGAAAATATTTTTTTGACAATTTTCTCTGATATCAACAGGATTTGCTAATCCAACTACTGGGATAGCAGATGCCTCTCAAAGCAGCATGCACAATGCTTTGCACATGTTTATGAATGGAACGATGTCCCAGGTACAAGGATCAGCCAACGATCCCATCTTTCTTCTTCATCATGCATTTGTTGATAGGTAGGTTAACACAGTCTTTGTTTGTTTTGTTTGTTTGTTTGTTTTGTTTTTGTTTTTTTTGGGGGGGGGGGACATCACTGCCCTCAGGTGGTGGGAGTAGGAGGCCCAGCCTTTGCTCCGTTGAGGAGGAAATTGAACTTCCATTCCAGTGGGCTGCAGTCCTGCACACAACCACTATGCTACCAGGGCTCAGCCAACACAGTCTAATAAATTATGTACTAAGACTTTTAATGTAATGAATGTCTACTAAATGTAATTTTTTATTGCAGAAAATGATGATGTCTATCATTTCAGATTTGTTTTCCCAGCCACAGACTCTAAACTAAGGATCTGGATGCAAGTGTTTCATTTCTCCCTCCTTAAAATAATATGCTAATTCTACTTTATGGTTAGACATTTGTTGATTATTAGCATAACTCAAAACTAAGAAGCAAATGTCAAGGTTGTTTTTTATTTAGCCCTCATGTTAAAGCTAATAGAGTTTCTGGGGATAGAAGTGAAGGTTGAAGTATCATAAAAGTAAAGGATTTTCTCACCCAGAAATCTGTAGCATCTAGCTTTCTTCATAGGTTACTCATCTCAGAGTTTCTCAAAGAAAGTGACTTTAACCATTGGCATTTATTATTTACAAAATACAATTATTTAGCACTTACTGAATGTTGCATAAACTTGCCTGACTATTCTACATCCATCCCTGTCTGTATATATTGTCTATAAGTGTGCACAAATCTGGAACCTATTTTTTGTGAGCTATCTAATTTCTACACAATATTCCACACTAGCCTCAGATTTTACCTCCTTCATGAAATATGGCTAGACTACACCTGCCTGCAAGGGTCTCTCCCACCCGAGGTGTGCTCAGTGATCTCAAGTTGCTAATTCCAGGCATGATGGGAGCATTTGTACCATGAAAAGCAGAAAAATGCTAAAAATCATCTATTTTTTTCAAATATTTGAAAAATATATATATTGATATATATTTTCCAGCACACCTATATTCTTATATCTGAATTCACACCACATTCTCTTCATATAATTTCTTTATTATGGTTCTTTCCTCTTCCCTGCCAGTAATTTTGAGTAATCTAATGGCAGAGTCAATGACTTGGATGGTGTTTCTTTTCTTTTTTGGGGGGGAGGGGGCATCACTGCCTCTGGTGGTCATGGGAGCTACCCAGTGCTGCTCCTGAGAGCCGCCGCTGGATTTGAACCGCCAAGCCCGCGGGCCACAGTCCCACACTCAACCACTTACACCACCATGGCTCAGCCCGGTGTTCATTTTCTTATAGTGATTTGTGTAGCATTCAGTTAGTAGGTGCATAATAACATTCTATCTGAAAAATAAATGATTGAAATTTATTACATGAACACAAGCAATAAAAGGTACTAAAGAGGAATTATTTTATCTGGAGAATTTCTTGGTTGAGGTTTGAAAAGTTTAACAATCTTTATGTTATGAAATATTTCTCTAGTATTTATGCTATAGGTGAATTTTATGTCCTTTTCTTAAATTTCTTATTTATATTTTAATATTTTTGTTTTAGGTCTGTATTTTATAAGTAACTGCATCGGAATCTTACAAATTTTTAAAAGCCCAGGCCTTTTGTTATAGTATTACATCATCTTTCCAGTTATCAATTAACATTTTAACTCATAGAGAATTTTTTTCTAGTCTGAAATTTTTTCTTCTGTGCAGTCTCTTTATCAATCTCTCCCTGGTTACAGCATCCTAATTCTTTTTTATTGTCAGTATTCTCCCCTGTACAAGATGAATTTGGTCTCAAACTGCCAAGTCCTCCGGGGTCTTTACAACACTCTGCATAGTGCTTTTTAAAGAAAGAACAGTTAAATGCATTTGAAAATTTTAGGCCTTTAGCAGATTTCTTCGTGACAACTTAATCACACTTTTACAGATGATTAAGAGATCAGTGATGAACAGATGAATCCAATTCAAAGTTAAAATTGCTCTTCTCCTCGATTCATATTAATGGAGACCTGGTCCTGCGGAGGTTGCATGATGGACTGTGATCCACAAGGTTGGCAGGTCGAAACCACCAGCAGGTCTGAGGAAGAAGGACTGGGCTCTCTTCTCGTGTAAACTGTTACAGTCTCAGAAACCCACATTGGGTCCTTCCCACTCCACACTGACTCGGTGGCACTGAGTTTGGCTTGGTTTATTAAGCTTCCATAAGCCGCTGTCACATGTGCACAGTATCACTAGTAGGGAGAGGGGATTGAAGCGTGACTACCCTAAAATCATCAGGCTGCTTAGTCTTGTTCGAGAAGGAGGTCTGTTTTGAAGTTAGCTAAAGAAAAGATGGTAGGTTAAGCTTCTTTGGTAAGGAAAGGACATCTTTAACTTGAAATCTGCCTAATAAGACGTGCACCTAACCAGCCTTAGATGGCATGCAGAACTGTGTGTGAACATCCACGAGGTGCCAGACACTGGATTTTAAGCTGGCATCTATAACCCAGATAGATGTCACTTGCTTCAGGAAGGCACCCCTGTGTTCAAAAGTTGAATGACTCTCTTATGAATTCTTATGTGAGTTTATTTTAGGGGGGGGCAGGGGGAGGCATCATTGTCCTGGTGGGAGTAGGAAGCTCAGCCTTGCTCCTGGAGAGGTGCTGCTGGATTTGAACCGCCAACCCTGTGGGTCGCAGTCCCGCACTCAACCACTGCGCCACAGGGGCTCAGCCTGGTTCCTCACGTTGGGGAACCTAGGTGCCTCGTGGGTTACCCATTGGGCTACTAATGGCAAGGTCAGCAGTTGAAAACCACGAGTCGGTTTCCCAGAAGAAAGATGAGGCTTTCTAGTCCAGTGGGGCGTTTTGGTTTCTGACGCCCTTAGGCCGTTTGTCGTACTTTGTACGACAGGATTACTAGGACTCAATGGCAGTGAGTTTGGATTGATTTATGTCCCTACACAACCCACCATAGCATACTTGCCAATTTGAAATAAGAAAACAAACTTAAGATGAAAATAAAAAGAGCCCGTCTTCCTTTACATGGTGACAGAAAAAGAAAATCAGGTTTTGAGTTTAGATCTCCTGCGCCTGTGGCATTGTGGGTTGAACGTCAGGCTCCTAACGACAAGGGAAGCAGTGTAAACCCATCAGGCTCGCCCAAGAGAAAGATTGGGATTTCTGCTCTCATAAAGATTGACAGCACTGGAATCTCCCAGGAGCCGTTCTACCCTGTCTTATTAGACCATGACGGATCAAAATCAGGTTTAAGATAGTGGGTTTCTTTCTTATTGGAGCAAGTTCTAATCCCCAAAACTGCCTCTCATTGTAGATTATAAGATAAATATCTTAGCATAATGGAAAGCAAGAAAAACCCTTAGGTGTGGATACATTTTTGGAGATGATATTTGGAGATGATATTTCATATGAAGTTGAGCACCCAGGCTAAAAATTGTAATATGTTATCTTTGGCTCTCTGTTAATTTCTAAGCCTTTAGTGGACTGATGCAGGAGGACTTGCATGAATTTCCCAAGGAGGTAACTGGAACCTTACAGGAAGTAATTGTCAGTCTCTACTTGAATCTCTAAAAATCCTTTTATTCACTCAAACCCTGGAAACCCGCCTGTGTCAGGGTAAAATGATCTTCCTTGGTTTTCAATGGCTGGTTTCTTAAAAGTAGAATGCCAGGCAGTTCTTTTGAGGTACCTCTAGTGGACCCAAACTCCAAAACTCTGGGTTAGCACCAGAGCACAAATCTATTTGGATTCCCTAAGGATAGGTTACATCCTGGAAATTTTATACTCTGAGGATTTTTCTGAGACTCCTTTCCTTATTGTCAAGATGGGAGTTTTATAACATATCCTGACCAGCTCAGATTAGAAATAGCATGAGTAACATGCCTGATCCTTAGTTGATGTTGAAAAATACAGAACACATAAGATCATATTAAAAGAATATTCAAATCAATATTTTTTTAAAAACTACATAACTGTTCTTCCATATGTGAGTTAGTCTCTAAAGGGCTGTAGGTTTAGGCAACATTCATCAAGGGACAGACTGCCAAGGAAAGGTTTACTGATGCTTCGAGGGCCCCATTTGCAGTTCTATGAAAAGTCTAAGGTAGCAGCCAGACCAGAAAGATGTTAGGGAGCCACAGAAAGATCAAGCCCTGCAATGGTCCTTCTCCATTAGCCTACATCCTTATTTAACACTAATGTGGGAATATTCATTCAATATGTGCTGGGTACTGTACCTCCCTTCTATAACCTTCCTAAAGGAATCTTTATGCATTACTGCGCGTGAGCCGAGGAGTTCCACCTGTATTCATAGGCCGGCTAAGAAACATTATCTTAATGTGCCCTCTCCGCTTCCTCAAGGCAGGTACTCCTTTATTTTCAGTATCGGGCTAAACTCCCCCCCCCAACCTGTCCTATTCTGCAGAGTGTATCCATTGATTTTTAATTGTCCAATTACTGGTTTACCTAAATAGATATTGCATTATTATTACAAATCATGATATCTAACACATCTTTTTAATTATATTCTCTGTGCTCCACATAACACCTGATATAAAATGATTTGTTAGATAAAGAAAGCATTACACTGCCCAACAGCAGTGTGCTAGTATATTTAAATATATTTTCCACTGGCCTTTCAGGAGGCAACCTGCAAATGTATTTAGTGAATATATCCATACAGTAGATAAGCTCTGTATTTTTGAGTGTTCATTATAAATTATTAAGAGGGTGGTAGATTGCATTCCTAAGCAGGTTTAATGAGATTCCATTTAAAAATCACAGCAATGAATGTATCTATAGGCACATGTGTATCTATTAATAGAGAACAGGGGGAATGGTATGAAAAGCTTTTGGAAATTATTATGTGGTTCATGGAATTAAGTTTGAAATGTATCTTTCTGGGCTTTTCTCTATTTTTCATAATAAGGGCATATACATTTGTAATGGCACCAAACAATAGAACTCAAAAATTGCTTACAGTTTTATTTCCTTTAGCTGTTTGTTAATAAAGTATTGTTTATACTACTGGATAAGTCAAGGCTTTTCATGATATTTTTTAATGCAGTGTCTGTGGTAAAATCTGGTGCCTTGGCTGATATCCAGATTGGTTTAGAGTATTTACGGTAATAGTGGGTCCTTCAGAGCTGTGTCAGAATCATACCCTTCATAGATTGACTGGATAGATAATGGATTTCACGAAATGGTGCTAACCTCTTCCTGCCACCTTCTCCAGAAGCAGCTTATTGAAGCTCTCTCTCACCTTGATGCAGCCTTTCATGTGAAAATCCTGCTTTCCTTGGTCCCAAGTCTTCAAACCACTTCATGAATCTAGCCTACAAATAATTCTTCTGAATCTATACTTTGTATGTGCCCTGTTTCTTCTCAAGCTGGTCAACAACATTCTCTTTGCAGTTTTAGTGGTGGAGCCTTTTAGGCTTAATTGAAAAGCAAAACAAAACATCACCCTCAGCATAATAGCACTGTATAGAGATCTCATGTCTGGTTTCCAAGGCTGTAAATCTTCGTGGGAGCAGACAGACTCATCTTTCTCTCATGGAACTACTGGATGGTTTGAACTGATTACTTTTAAGTTGAGCAACAGTGTCACAAAGGTTAAGTTTGGGTGCTAAATAGTGCACTGAAAACAAATGTCAGAATATTGAGGAAATGGTTTTAAAAACACTTCCCATGGCTTGGAGCTTAGTCTCTTAGAAAGGGCTCAAGGGAAAAGAGTTAAGAATATTTCAGTATTTGCACATTGATCTCTGTGTTATTTCAACAAACTATAAGTACTTGCCATTCATGGTATGTTGTGTTCTTTAGTGATCAGTGTAGCCAGGTAACCTAAGATGAGGGATTACTAAAAACAAACAAATAAACAAAACCCAGAAAGGTTCTTCTGGGCAGAGCTCTCTGAGCTGGTAGGTGAGCATTGAGCAGCTAGATGTGTGTTAATGCACCCAGTGGGGTCATCTGGGATGTTTCTCTCTGATCGCAGTGAATTTTTTTGTAGAAAGGGCTTCTCTCAAACCTTGTTTTTTGTGATGGCCAACTTCAGAGAACAGCATGAAGCTGTGTAACTTGTTTCCTGCTTGGGGCAAAATGTGCCTCCTTCATGTGGATTTGATGATGCCTCACTTAGACCAGTGCTTGTCACACGGTGGTTCTTGGGTTTGAGCCCACAGCTGCAACCACTGTGTCAATCTCATTGAGGGTCTTCCTCTCTTTTGCTGCCCCTTTACTTTACCAAGCATGGTGCCCTTCCCTAGAGACTGCACTCTCCTGGCAACATGTCCAAAGTAAGTTTCTCTGTCTTGGCCTCTAAGGAACACACGGGCAGTACTTCTTCCAAGACAGATGTGTTTATTCCAGATGTGTTTATTCTTTTTGGTAATCCGTGGTACTTTCAATATTTACGTCTTGCACCATAATTCAAATGCACCAAGTCTTCCTCAGTCTTCCAGGAGCGGGAAGCCTCACCTTGCTTCCTCAGAGTAGTTATCGGTTTTGAACTGCTGAACTTGCTGAATGCACTACTCTGCCAGAGCTCCTTGGTGACTTAATAAATCATGTTATATGCAAGCAAGAAGTAAGTACCAGGAAAATGGTAGTACTGAATCTATTGCATTGAAAGCCCTGCTTGACAGAATGGATGATTAATCTTGGATTCCACTGTTGGCCATACAATTAATTACTGCTGATGGCTTCATGAAGAATGCATGAGATTATGACTTGTGAAGTCTGGGAGAAAAAATTATTCAATACACATAAGGTCTTATAAGAAAAATGTAAAAGTATGAGGCTAATAGGAATTTCATGGATCAGCAAATAGTGAAAATACTAACAAGTAAAGCGTATTGAGTGTTTACTATGCATTAGACATCATTCTAAGAGCCTCACATGAATTGACTAATTTGGTACTTCTATCATTCCTAATCAATGAAGTACCATTATCATCCCACGTCTTAAGATTTTATAGAATATAGCAGAGAAATACTTGTCAGAATATGAATCTGGGTTCTTAAACTGTACTGCATTTAACTTCATAATATATTTAGGGGGAAACTTTACAGAAAGAATATATAAATAGATATGTGTGTAAGTGTTCATGGATATCATATATGTTTATATTCCTTCTTATAAGAATACATATGCATATGTAATGTAATATTTCTCACTTAACAACATACTGAAAATCCACATACTAGGTTATTATGCAAAACTGGCATTGTCTTACACTGGTGGCTGACTGTGGATTAGGAGCCTCTGGCTAGACATGGGTTGTTGGTTGTACCGCTGGTTCCCCTGTAGCCATAGTGGGCAAGGGGATGTAGTCGTGGTGATCCCAATTGTGCCAACTGCCAACTCATTCTCACAGCCATGCTTAGTCAGAGATTCTTTGTTCTTCCTTCAGTTAGCATCCACAGCTATACCAACCCTTTCTTTACCTCCAGTTTCCCATCTTACCCAGATTCCTCTGCCCCTCCACAACCTCACTTATCTCCCCATCCTCCCACACTCACTAGACCTGAGGCGCAGGAGAAAGTAATCCATAGCATTTTCCTTTTTGTGGCCTGGTCACTGCTGAGGTTGCTGGTGTACAGTTCATGGGGGCCTGCGGGCAGAACCCTGGCCCCAACTGCAGCCCCACATGGAGCCAATGTCATCCTAATTATTGCCAAGGAATTTTTTTTTCAAATTTGTCTTAACGGCGATGTATCCGATAAGTTATTTGGTAGGTCAGACTGTTATGTACAGATAAATTGAAATGCTTGTGAAAAAAGTGTAATAGAAAATAGAGACTGTTTTTCAGGGACTTTTAAAAAGAACTCGAGGACAGAAAAAGGATCCCTGATGTCTTTGCAGTTACACATTGGGCTAATCATGGCAAGGTCGGCAGTTTGAACCCATCAGTCACTCCTCCTGAGAAAGGTGAGACTGTCTACTCCCAGGACGAGTTACAGTCTCAGAAATCCACGGGCGCAGTTTTATCCTCTCATATGGGGTCACTGTGCGGCACAGCAGTGGTCATCCCCTTTGTCTACTAAAAGGGGAGCTTATTGTGAGCACCAGTCAAGGAGCCTGGTTACGGCAGCTGCCCAGTCCTAGCACAGAAATCTGGCACACAGTTGAACAATTCAAATTAGGGGGTCATCAAAATTTACAAATGACACTGTTGTTTAGAAGGTTAGATAGGAGAAGAATCAACACGATGGAATTATGGTGCTGTATTTGTTTACAGAGCAAACACATTTGTCTTCATGGACAGAGTATTCCATAGAGATGAGGATGAGGAGATTTTCTTTTTCACACTTTGGACATATTGCCAGAAGAGTCCGATCCCTGGAGAAGGGCATCGTGTTTGGTCAGGTAGTGGAGGTCGTGGGAAAAGAGAGAGGCCCTCAGCAAGACGATTTGGCATCAGGACTGCAACCCTGGGATCCAGCACAGGCACAAGCGTGAGGCTGGCAGAGGAAAAGCAGTGCTGTGTACTGTTGTGGATAGTGTCTATGGGTCAAAACTGGCTCCAGGCCATCTAACCACAGCAGAGAAAGCTAGACGAGCAATAAAAATGAGTCCTCAAAGTGCACTTTCTTGTGGGTGGGGTTTCCCACAGTTGAGGTACCCAGACTGGGGTACCCTGTGGGACTGAGACCTAGAAGGCGGGAGGTGACCCCCATCCTCAAGGAGGCCCTTGTCTAGTCTTAACTTCTGCAGTGTGGGCACAGACCTGGCGGCAGGGGGCCTGTGAGCGTGTCCTGCCTCGGCTCCCTGAGATGTCTTTGAATTCCTGGACATTTGCTGAACCGCTCCAGGCTTCACTTTACAAAATGTTGTTAGCAATGTGACGCTCTGTAAAGAAAGACAGCTTACACTTTGCTAAACGAGGGATCATTCTACAAAGGGTTGTTTTGGGAAGGAGTCCGGGTGATGCAATATAGTTTACTCGCTTGACTGCTAACTGAAAGGTTGGATGTTCAAGTCCAGCCAGAGGCCCGTCGCAAGGAGACCTGGTGATTGACTTCAGTAAGGTCAGCGACTGAAAAGCCTGTGGAGCTCGGCGGTGTCGGACACACCGGGTTGCCAGGCATGCAAGCTGGTTGCTTCTATTGAGCTCTTCTACTGAGGGGCTGTGTCGGGGAGGGACTAGACGCAGACACAATGCATTTGTCCTTTTCTCGTGAGGCTGCTCGCGCTTTCCAGGATCGCTAATACCTCCTTGCTTCTCCCACAGCCTCACTTCTGATTGCATGGCAATGCTGGCTAGGTACAACCTGAAGAAAAACATTCTAGGTACAGCTGGCCTGCCTCCCTCTGCAGCTACAGATTAATTACATCTTTTGGAATGACTTCTTGGCTGGGTTTACAAGTGAGTCTTTCCCTCCACCCCCTCCGCCTCCCCTGGGCCGTTTTGCTAAGAAGGCTACCCTGACCCACATACCCACGAACTGAAACCTTGCCAACTTGGCAGCCCAGAAATTGCCCAGGCAGAAGAGTGGCAGAAAGACAGGTCCCTGGGGTTTCAGGAATGAACAGCAGATTGCTTCCCTGCTGGTGATTATAAGGTTGAAGCTGCCTCAGAAAGGCAGGGATCCCAGGGTTATGGAAGGAGGAGAGCTCAGAAACCAGACATGTCTTAACGTCTGCTCTAGGAATCAGATGGGGTAGAGACAGGGGCCCTGCCTGTTTATTGGTTTCTTTTCACACAGTTGGATTATGGCCAACTTTAAAAACACTTCTTGGTACAGGAGAATCAATTCCCTAAAACAAGTAGCAGTAAGACCTTTGTAGTCTCGCTATCCGTGTTCAGAAACTGGATTTTAGTTTATATGTTATATTTAGTGTTATATTTACTGTTATATTTAGTGCCCAGGCTGCTGGCTTTGTTAGAATCACTCATCGTCTTGCCTCTCTCCAATATTAGGTCTTGAGTTTCTTGAACACAGGATCTACGTATTGATCACCTCTAGACCTTAGCATCTAGAACAGACCCTGGCACACATAAGAGGCATTTATTCATTAAATATTTATTAGACTAAAATGTTATGTAATTTATCATTCTAAGGTAGGCAGTTGCCTACTGGATTATAAATAACATTTTGTTGTGGAGTGAACTACTAAAGTAAGGAAATTCAATGCTACTATGGTAAGTGATGAAGAAGTCATGAAGTTTAGCTAGGAACCATAAAGAATGTTACTCCTACAATGTGGGAAATAATCCAATCTGTGTAGGATTAACATATGTAAGGCAACACCAAGTTTGTTACTTGAATTAAAATATGTTGCTTTAAAGTTCTCAAGGAAAGAATATGAAATATATGTATTTCCTCATCATTTTTAATATGGATTCTATTTTACTAGACTTATAAAACTGAAAGAAAACTTCAAAATCATAGTCCAAACTCATCCAGTAAGGAAGGTAACCTACACAGGATAATATAGATTTCTGCCAAGCAGAGAAAAGAGTATGCATAGGTCTTATAGTGTAGAGTAGGAGATGTCTACGGCAAGACTGATAGGTGGGCTATTTACCCAAGGAATTCAGAGTTGTTTGATTTTAGAAAGGTCCTGGTCATAACTATTTAGAGAACCAGAAATCAGCATTGCTGAAATAGCACTAAATATCAGATCAAATCCAGAGAATTACAGATGTGAAATAAATTTAAAATGTAGTATACCAGGAGAACAGGAAACAATAAATCATGTAATTAAGAGCACAGATTTTAGCACCAAACATGCCTCTTTTTGACATCAAAGCTACTTCAGGGCTACATTATACCTAATGAACTGCTCTCTTCAAAACCTTCTTTTCTGAGTTCAGAACTACTGACATTAGTAGTTATACTATCTGAAGTTGTAGGATTGATCATTAGTATAAATGTAAAATAACATATTGAAGTACGCAGAACACAATAAAAAGCAGATAAGTTTCTCCCATTAAGATGTGCACTTTTGTAGGGGTAAAAATGAATAATATGGAGAGGAAAACTTAGCACCTTGTGCAGTCAGATACAATTATATGAAAGATATGTATTTTCTAAATTTTTACTTGAGAGAAAGTTCTATCATTGAGAAAGTTCTTCAGAGTTGGCTTTCTGAGGGACTACGCTATAAACCCAATTCTGGGTCAATAATAAAGAGTCAGCAAAGAATATTCTTTGGGGCAAAATGGTTTTGTTTAAAAATCAAAAGTAAAAGGCTCCAGGCAGTGTCTATTTAGCTTTACAGAGCTTGGCATGTTTCCATGTTAGACAGGAGGGCCGTGGAGCTAAAGCTCATTAACAATGGAATCTGGGGCACGTTGAGGTTGAAGGCATCTGTATGGCTCTATGAAGGCCCGAGTGCCATGGAGAAACTCGGAAAGATTCTGACCAAGCAGAGGATGGCATTCTTTATGAAAGATTGACTTTAAAAAATATTTATATCCTGCCTCCTGAGAAAAGAGGGGCAGGGTGGGATCGGCCAGCGCTGGATTATTTTATTGCATTTTCAAATGAAAATGCAAATAAGAGAGAGCGTATTTTTAGCTAGGGCTTGACAATGGAACTATTGGAAAGAACACAGTCCACGTGGATTTCAGAGAAAAACTCAATAGGATATCTTGATGGCTCCATTCGGTACATATGTCAGGAGCCCTGGTTGTGTAGTGTGCATGAGTTTGGCTGCAGTCTTCAAACTCAGCAGTTTGCTATCATCAACTCATCTGCAGGAAAAAGGCAGGGTTTACTACTTGAGTGAAGGGTTATATTCTCCACAGGGACAGTTTGACATTGTCCTAAAGGCTAGCCGAGCAAGCATTGACTTGATGTCAATGGAAGTGATAACCAGGGGATGATTAATCAAGCATGTTATATAACATAACATGACAAAGATGTCTCTAACCACAAACACACATAAAGCATAGGTATATGAATGGATCTGGGGCTTCCACTTCATTCCAGCTGGAATCTAAGGACAATTAGCTCTCATGACATGGTGTGGCTTAATGCTGGCCCCTCTGAAGAGATTACTAAAGATATGAGTGCTCTAGCAAAGTGTGGTGAAGAGATGAGATGATAACTGAGTAGCAGAAGGAAGAGCATCTGGGGTCTAAAAGGCTCATCTTCAAACAAGCGACCGTCCAAGTGAGGCCTCAGCTAAGTCAACACAGAAGCAGCCCATCAGCCTGTGAGATCCGAGGATTGTAAAGGATACAATCCGAATCCAAACGAGGAATGGCATCAGCGTTTGAACGGTGAGTGCCTAGTTTGCAGAAGGCTGTGGATGACAGTGGAAGCCCAAATCCATTTTCAGGGTCTACACTTCGATTCTGGCGAATCCCCTCGGATCAGAGCCGAGGACTATGAATAGCTTTGTTAACAGGGAGCAGTGTAAAGTTGATTACGGCAGACATAGCTAGGTTAAAATGCAATATCCTTTGAGCTCCCTTTCCGATGTAGTTTAGCATTGTCTCAGTTTTTTAAAAAAGAGGGTGGGAGGGAAAATACTTGTGCATTGAGCCTCTGGTGAATCCCCTCCACCGGGGACAAGGGAGGTGATTAGCCTTGAGATCATACGGAGTGCACTGAAGAATGTACTGTTGCAGATTCAATTAGGGTAAAATTTAGGACCTTATCATTTGGTCTCCCTTATGATCTATTTTAAATTTGTTCTAATTTTAACATTTTCTGCTTCCTTTTTAATTGATGTTTTTATTTATTTATTAGTCATTAGTTTAAAAAATGTCTCCTGTATATAAAATCTAGAATAGTTAAATCTATAGAGACAGTAAATGCATTAATGTTCCCTTGGGGGCCCAGCAGAGGAGGTTGGGGAAGTGAGGAGCATAATGATGAGTATAAGAAATGAAGAAAATGTTCTAACAGATGGTGGTGATGGTTAGAAAACTCTTCTCGATGTGATTGAACTATTGAGTTACGCAGTATGTGAATTATATCCCAATTATATGTGTGAAGAAAAGATTCACTGGGTAAGACAGTCCCAGGGGCAGTTCTACCCCATCCTATAAAGGCACTATGAGTTGGTATCAACACAGTGGCAGTGAGGTTTTTATTATGTTCATGGACGATATATGGGCAATGATGAAAAGGTAGAATAAAAGACAACACCCAGTATTAAGAGTATAGGGAGACTACTGATTCTGCTTGGAGAAATAGAAAAGACAAGATTACTAGTAATTAAGTTAGTAAAGAAACCAGAAATAGGAGTATTCTTTTGGATAGATTGATATTTTTTCCTTTGTCATTATTGCATGGTTTGTGTGTGTATCTGTGTCAGGGTCTGCGTTCATCTTTAAAGTCACACTTAGATATTATAGGGAGGCAGGCAAGTAAGCAGTCGGCTGGCTCCTGGAGCTCAAGAGAGAGAGTAGTGTTAGAGATACATAGCTGGGAATCTTCCATCTATAGACGTTTTCCAAAATCATTAAAGTAAGTACATATACAGGATCTAGGTGCAAGTAGTGACTAAAAAGCCCACACAGTCCTGGCACTCTCCACTATGAAGGAGATAAATACAATCAGATGAACCAGCAAAGGAGAATGAGAATTATTGACCAGTAAGAGAGGAGTGGACCAAGGATATTCCCTTCATGTCAGGAAACTTACCAGGAGGGTAATAGGGATGAACATCAAACTGTAGTAGAATAAGAATAAGAACAGGAAATATTCATATTAAATCACGCTTATAAAGAGAAGATGATAACATAAGAACATAGGATAACTCATTTAAGAAGAAGACATTTCAGATGTGTTTTTGCTTTGTTTTTAGTGTAACAAGAATGATACTTGACTGTCTTTATAACTTTAAGGTAAAGAAATTAGAAAAAACACTACTTTGGGAACATTGTAAATGTTGTAAAGCTAGACTTTAAGTATACATATACATGACTTTAATTCTCCAAAATGACTTCCTTTAGGGACAATTGTCATCTACATGCTATCAAAGGAAAATGTTATCCAAGAATGGTAATTATGCATAAAACATAGAATGCATATGCATATGCATAGAAAATGCAATAATAGGAACTCCTTATTATTCATATAATTTTTTATCATATGACTTAATCATTATGAATCCAGTGAGAAGAGTGTGTCTGGGAACATCAAAACAAGAATTCATATAGGAATGTCAAAACAGAGAACAGATAAACCCCAGGATGTGAAATACAAAAAAAAAAAAAAAGCATCAATAAAATCTCTTTATTGTCCGGGGTTGGGAGAGAGGGCAAGCAGCAGAAAAAAACTTTTAAATTCACATTATGGAATTTCCTTTTATCAAGATTGGAAGAAAATGCTTTGGAAAATTGAAACAAATCTTAATAAATTGCTTGACATCAGTGAACCCCATTCTGCTAAGTCTCCTGATTAAAAAATAATCAGAATTGACCTACACCAATTCAATCATCAAAATGGGTCACTATGAATCAGAACTGATTCAACAGCAATGGGTTTGTCTGGAGTTTTATTTTCCTACTCTATAAGTAGGAGACAAACAGCTCTGATTTCTTTTCTTTTTCTTTTTTTACTGGAACACGAACTGCCTTTGTTTTCGGCAGCTCTGATTTCTAAGGCCCTCGTGTGCTCTTTCTTTCTGTGAGAAAGAAGGCATTTCGTTTATTAATAAGACCATTGCCCTTATCATTTAAAAACACACACTCTTTTTGTGATTGCAATTTTAAATGTGATACATTTAAAAATATGACTCTAAGAATTCTGAAAGTTTTCTTGATATATGTGTACATGTAAGATAATGTAGGGACCAGCTCTTATCTTGCAAATCGAGTTAGGGGATTATCTGTAAAAGAAAACACATATAAAAAAGATAGTCAAAAGTTCAGCATGGAAAAAAATTAAATTAAAAAAATTAAAAATTAAAAAAAAAGTTCAGCATGGGGGTCCCTGAACTTATAGGCACTCGAGTGTCCCAAACTTTATTAAGGTAGGCTTAAATACTCTCCCTGTTATGTAGCCTGCATCCTGGGGGAGAAGTAGGCACAAAGGAACAGTTCACAATTTGACAATTAATAAGGAAGCATTGACACACCACCCAAGTTTTTCATTGATGGGAGGAGAGGATGAGTCTGGGAACTTGACGTAACTGATGAGTTTGCAGACTGCTGCTTTCTGCACTTTTGTTCAGGGAAGAGGAGGCACATGTCTTTTTATCTCAGACAAAGAGATGGGCCAGCCATTCTTGACCAGCTCCCACAGCTGAGCCGTCAGCATTCTCTTGAACCTGTTTGCTGAAGGAGGAAACAACTTTCCCCCCACATATACAGAGATGACACTCAGAAAAAATAAGGTTGATCAGACTCCGGATAGGAAGAAAAGAACTGAAAATCAGAGGCTATTCATGTCAGAAACATATCAGGAAGGTGATGTGGATAAAAGTCAAACTGTAGTAGAAGGAGAGAATAAGAACAAGAAATGTTACTATTCAAACAAGCATTTGAGAATGTGCTAATAAAATAGAGATACATGGCTACAAAGCATTTGGGAAGAAGAAAGAGTATTAGATTATTATTAATTTTTTAATTTAGCAAGAGCAGTACTTGACCAACTTGTCATTTGTGGTTAATTTTCTAAAGAAATCAGATAAAAAGAGTTTTTCATTGACTTTTCTTAATAGTAATCTCATATACTATTTGTCACTAATTTCATTTAGCATAAAGTCCTTGAGGTTCATCCATTTTCTACAAATTCATCATTATTCTTTAACTTGAAGATTAATAGTATTCTATTTTGTTTATAAGCTTAATTTTATTCATCCTTCCACTGATGAGCATTTTTAGACACTTTCATTATTAGTATGAATAGGGAAACAATGAACATGGGTGTGCACATATCTGTTCATGTCTCACCTCTTATTTAAATATATATATATATAGAGAGAGAGATCTATATAGAAGATAGATAGATGAGAGATAGATAGATGCAGTTGGACCATATGGCATTTCTAATCCCTACTTTTGGAGGAAGCATAATATGTCTTATTATTGTGGTTATACTGTTTTTATAAAACCTCAGCACTACTGCATGAGAGTTTCAGTATCTTTGCACCCTCTTCTGATGTTGCTTTTTTTCTGTTATTTTGAGATTTGCTTTTAAAATTGGGCTGACGTGATAATCCATTATTCCTTTCATTTGAAACTCTGAAATGACTATGGTCATGAGCATGTATGCATGTTTTTTGGCTACCTGATAGATTTCTTCAGTATTCTGAAGTGTCCATTCATGGTTCTGCCCACTTTTATTAGACTCTTTTTCTTCTTGCAGTGTTGCCTTTTTCTATAGATTTCAGAGAGTAATCCCTTGGCTAATAGGAAATTCCCAGTCTGTGGGGTTTTTTAAAAAACTCTGATGGAAGTAGGAAGCCCAGCCTTGCTCCTGGAGAGCTGCTGCTGGATTTGAACCCCCTCCCCTGTGGGATGCAGTCCCGCACACAACCACTATGCCACCGGGGCTCAGGCCCTACCAGTAAGTGTTTAAGGAGAAGAAATCATAAGAGTTTATTGACATTCCTCATATCCAGGAAAACCAGGGATACTAAACTGTTCCATGGCCCACATATTACCTAATCTTTTTTTCTTCAAGGTTTTGTACTCACTATTATGGATGCAATGTGCCCTCCCATGCTTTGTTCAAAGGGAAACAGTCCACACGAACTGTGTATCTTCCCTGTCTCTAAGAACTATTTGTAGGATGATGTTGTAATTTACTATCGGATGATGCATAATTATGAATTTTTCAGATTATGATTTTTTCTTATTGGTAAATTAGAGATGACATTGCCCTACAACTTTTTAAATGTAAGCATAATTGTTCCTTGTCAAGTATTCTCTTTTCCTCCATCTTCAACAAATAAAATAGTGACGAGACCAGTATCATAAGCATGTACCAATATGGAAATAATTAAGCAAAAACTTGGATCTAGTAATAGGGTGTGGGAGATAGATTCTGAGAAAGCAGGGAAAACTCACCAGCAAAAGAGCACACTGAGGTGTTGACCCAGAAATGATATCAAAGGAAGTACTAGATGAAGATATCCCTCCCACAACATACTCTGCTTCTTTGCTGGGTTCAAAAATACATTGCAATGGCTCAGAGCTCACAGACCATAATCATAATAATATAATTTGTTAGGGAAATTAATGCAAAATGAAAGCCATTCCACTGTATTGATTCCAACTCATAGGGGTTCTGAAGGTTTATAAATCTTTTTCCTATGTTATGACTGATGGACTTGAAAAGCAGATCTGTAGTGACTAGCTGTGATAGTTAGGTGTATTGTGCCAACATGACCAATGAACACATGGGATTAATTGAAAGAGAGATAAATGGCTCAGCGAGTCTCACCTGTCTTGTCTCTTACTCTTTAATCAGCGGACCAGTGTGCAGCTGTCTTGATTGTTCTCTGCCTCCTTTTGCAAGTCCTGCTACCTGTGGGACACCTACCCCATAGACTGTGTTGCTGTAGTTTGAGGGTCCTTTGAGACTCACTTCCCTATGCTACTGGAATATACGTATCTTGAGATGGGGACTGAGGGACCCTGTCATCTGGCTGACTGTTAGTGACCTGCCTTACTGTTCGCTGCCTGTGGCCGGATAGCCTGAATTGCACTCCATCTGACTACCTAGTGGCCCTCAAGACTTGAAGGACTGCCAGTGTATTAGCTGTCTCTGCAAGTGAGTTGCACTGAGCTTTGTGTATTATTTTCTAAGTTGTTTATTTATGTTATCTATCTATCTATCTATACAAATATAGATATAATTATTAGAGTCCTGTTTTCTTCCTCTAGAGAACCCTGTATAACATACTACTTCAACACTTACCTAACATCCCTACCAGGGTAGGCTAAAAAATGCGAATCCAAAGCTGAAAGGGGAGGATATCGGAGCTTAAATTGTGAGATTCTGGTTTGCTGAAGACTGTGGATGACAGTGGCAGCCCAAAATACATTTTTGAGACTTACATAGGAGATAAGCTTCTGGGAATTTCCTTTTCATCAAAATAGATGTGAATAACATTTATTTCCTTCCCTTTTGTGCAAGAGAATTTAATTTCACCTATCTGATTTTTAACCACATGCAAATTGTTGCACTAATTGAGAAAGTAGCGGCTGTCAGGGATTAGGCCAGGTTGTTGGTGTGCGGTGCCATCCAGTTGACTGGCTCACAGCAACCCTAAATACAACAGACTACAGCCCTGCCCAGTCCTGGGTCAGCCTCACAATTCTTTGTATGCTCAAACTCATGGTTGTGGCTGCTGTGACACTACATTTTCTTAAAGATCTTCCTTTTGTTATCGGCTAACTTTTTTCTTTATCGAGCACGATGTCTTTTTCCAAAGACTCATATTTCTTGACAACATCTTCACAGTACAGAAGACCAATCCTTGCCAGAGTTGCTTCTAAGGAGTATTCCGAATGCACTCCTTCTCAAGAGACAAGTGGCACTTCAAACAAATGAGCTGCTCCCGGGGAGAAAACGACAGTGAAGCTTTCTGCTCCAGTAAAGACGTACAACCTTGGAACCCCGCAGAGCCACTTCTACCATCTGAGAGAGGCCCAGTGAGACAGAACTGAATGGAAAGCAGTGAAGTTGAGCTTTGCTGGAGTTAGGGATCCAGCTAGGAAAGAAGAAATGTAGCTTTCACTTTCCCAGCCTAGTGTCATAAAGTACAATATAAAAGGTTGTCTCTAGAAGCTAAGAGGCATTGACTTTGTACCCCGCGCAGTCTACCCTTTGGTTATTCAGCATCAGAAGACCTAGATCTTTATGCACCTGGCTAAATGTTATAGAACAATAGCAACTTTTATGCTTGTCCCTAAAAAAACCTCTTCCTTTCTGCTTTGTAATAAACAAAATGCTCTCTCTTCCCAGAAAGGAAGCAAAACAAATTGCAACCCTAAAAGTAATTATATTCATTTCTGGTGAGGATCCACACGCGCTTTCTCTCTCTGACATCTGTTATACAACTTTCAAATTCTGTCTGAGTCCCACCTGCATATTCTATATTCTAAAGACAAAATTAAATTTGATGAATAAATTTTATATAAGGTAAGAATTAAGAAATATAAAGTGTTTATACCTATACCAGCACAAACACATATGCATAGAAAAGACAGCAGGAAAATCATGCATAATTGCTATATACCTCATAATTATCACAGTTTTGAGATCATAATTTTTATTTACAATTATTACACTTCACATGCAGTTCTAGTTGCTCTTCATCAACATCCTAGTTGTCCTATTTTTCATCTAGTAGAATAATGAATCATCCCAGCCCAGACTAGATCAAGTCGTTAAGTCCGATACTTGTCCATATGCACAATGCCAGCCTATAACTTCCTCAGATTCACAAAACACATCCAATGGTGTAAAATACAGGAATATCACAGTCCAGTGGGCAGAAAATCCAGTGGGTCCAGTTGGGGTGGAAGCATCTCAGCACTGGAACAGGTCTCCAAATGGTTCCTCCAGCTCCAGGGTTCTGACTGACATCAGCATAGCTCCATGGGGCTAGTCAGTCAGAATGTGTAGCAGAGAGAGTGTGTGTCCCTCCTCCAGGGAGGAAGACAGGAATTCCCAGAATCCTCAAGAGAAGACCATGCCCACACAGAAGCATGATTGGCTATGACCTGATTGATAGACTAGACTCTATCCCTATATTCAACTTGAGAGGAGATTATGTAACTGGCCCAGGGTCTTCATCTTTAGGGAGTCTGAATTCTTTCAGTGCTGACATTAAGAAAAAGCCTTCCCTCTAAAGTTACGGTCCTGCCTTTGGACTTCTAATCTAATGAATTTCTCTTTGTTAAAGACAGAAACACTTATTGTATTTATGTTATATTAGCATTTTATAACCAAAATCACAACTATGGAGAATCACGTAATTCTGAGTAGAACCATTGGAAATGGTTATGCAAACTGTTAGGTCTGTTTTGATCATCTCTCCCAGCATCGTCCTACAACTTCATGGCTTCAGCTCAGATGCTGTTCTTTCTCTAAAACCTTTTCTAGCTGCAAGCAAAACCAATCACTCCTTTCTTTTACTGCCATTTACTTAATTTCGATTCTAAAGAAAATTGACACAGCAGATTATGGAAATTATTGAGCAATATCTTTTACATCACATGAAAGTAATTTTTGCTGAGGATAATTAAAAAAATCATTACAGCAGTACCTCAACAGGACTTAGAAGAGCATGTAGAACAAGAAGCATCATGACGGCTGGTGTCAGACAGATTTTGCCTGAAAGGAGAGGCTACCAGACAGTGATTTACTTTGTATTATTGACCATCTGGAGGCATTTGACTGTGTGAATCTATGGATACCATTTTTAAATAATGGGAGTTCCAGAATAATTCACTGTGCTCCTGAGGAGCCCGTACATAACCCAAGAATCATGGTTTAGACAGGTGCGTATGGAAAAGTCTAAAATTAGAAAGTGGTGTGTGTCCAGGTGCTATGCTTTCGCCATATTACTCAATGTGTATGTTGAGCAAGTAATCTGAGAAACTGGGTTATATAAAGAAAATGGCAGTGTTGGAAGAAGACTGATTTACAATTCGCTACAACTTGTATACAGATGGCACACACTTGCTTGCAGAATGCTAAGAGGATGTGAAGCACTTCCTAATGAAGAGCCTTCAGTATAAATTCAGTATAAATTAAACTTCAAGGCAAAGAAACCCAAATCCTCATTTTACCAATAGACGGCATCATAATAAACAAATAAGATGTAGAGGGTTTCATTTCCCCTGGATGCACAATCAACATTGATGGGAGCAAGAGTAAAAAATAAACAGCATGCTTCATGGGATAATCTGCTGCAGAACAGGTTTAAATGTTAAAAGAGGAAACATGTCACTTTAAGAACTAGGACATTCATAAGGCAAGCTATGGTATTGTCATTTCCCTCACATGAACTCTGAAGGTGAACCATAAGGAGGACGCCTGGAGAAGAATCGACACATTTGAATTATGGTGTTTGTAAAGATTATTGTATACGAGAACTTCCCGAACAATGAACAAATCCGTCTTGGAAGAAGTACAACCTCAATGCTTTTTAGAATGGAGGAGTCCAAGACCTTAATTTACACACTTTAGACTTATTTTCAGAAGGAACCAGACCCTGGAGAAGGAGGCCAACCTTGGTAAAGTAACTGGTCTGCAAAGAAGAAGACCCTCCCCGCTCACAAAAGGAGTAAACTTAATTGTTGATGGCAGGAAATTGACTGGCCCTTTGGACATTGACCAGCATTAAAGGGACTTTTTTTTAAACACTCGATCAAGCAGCAGAACAGAGACTCAGGGACCACATGGATGAGTGGTTCAAAGTCTACCCGTGGGACTGAGAAGAGGCACTGTAGACTAGATAATTTAACATTTAACTGTTCAGGAAACAAAGGAGGAAGAGGAAAGGGAGGAGGAGCAGTAGCAGCACCTCAATGAGACAGACTGATAGAGCAACTACAGTAGCCTCAACAGCCATGGTGAAGTTCTCTCAGACTGGGTACTGTTCATCCTGTGTCCTTCAGGGTTTCTGTGAGTGCGCACCATCTCATCTGCATCCAACAACAACAATATTCCATTGATCAGGTATTCTCTGTTGTATTTGAAGGTTCACAGTTTGTTTTCTGGATTTGGGCGCTTTTAGGAACAATACTTTGTGCATGTTTTGAGTTTTATGGGCAAGGATCAAAGTAACCACTAATGAAACATTTGCTGAATGTTTAGTGGGGATTTTAAGGTAGGAAATTAATATATACTGGCCCCTTGATTTCTGATGGATCATATGCCTGAATATGTCTTTATTCTATCCAAGGGAGTACCCCCAACCCCCAAATGGAAAAAAGCTCTGCCGGGCAGAACATTCTTAGTATACATTGTACCTGCCTGACGAACATCAAGCAACTCACTCTGAGGTGGTAGGCCCAGTGGCATTGCCTGGGGTTTTTTTCATAAAAGTAGGTTCACTGGAACCTCGTTTTCTGTAATGGCCAACTTACAAGAACAGCATGCAGCTGACATTTTGTTTCCTGTTCAGGAAAAATGCCACAGAAACTGCTGGGATATTGAACACAACTTACAAGGACAGCCTTATGGGAAAAATTCAAGTGTATGAGTGATTTTTCTCATTTCAAAAAGGTGAAATATCAATCGATGATGAAGCTTGTTCTGGACATCTGTCAAGTTCCCAAATGGATGAAAATGTCTGTATTGAATTCATTTCACCAGGTCAAGCTGTCTATTTTGAGGTACTGAAAGTAATGAGTAATTGTGTGTGACAAAAAATGCCTGATTTGTGGCAGATGAAGGACTGGTTTTGCCACCACAATAATGCAACTCCTCATGCAGCCATTTCCATGTAGGCACTAAACAGCATGCCTCTCTTTCCACATGCACCTTACTCATCTGACCTCACTCCATGCACCTTCTTTTTGTTTCTGTGAATGTAGAGGGACGTAAAATGACAGTGATTTGTTGACTTAGAAGAGATGATAAAAAAATGAGGAAGGTACTGCCAGCCATCCAAACAGATGTGTTTGAAAAATATTTCCATGAATGGGATCGCAGATCTCACAAATATATTAAGTGTATTGGAGAGTACTTAGAAGGTGATACCATTGTTTTGTAAATATATACAGACATACATAACTTTGGCAAAAAAATTATGGAGATTTTTAGGGAGGTGGTACCCCCTCGTATAGAGTATGATCTAATGTTGCAATAGTATTTTAGTAGAGTCTGATTTCTAACTTCACAAATTGTAGGAGGAGAATCACCACTGGCATCAGCCCAAGGCTGATTCATATGAGGTGGTAGTCAGACATGCCTCCGCCCTCCAAACACATTACCGATTGTGACAACAACCATCCTTCCCATAGTACTCTCAAATCCTTTGTAGGACTTGATAATTAAGAGCCACACCAAACTCACTGATCATATTCATAGTTATAGAGTTCATTATAGAGAAGTAACAGGTTACAATTCATCTTTAGAAATTATTCAGTAAAGGCATCTCTTCTCAGCATCTCCTAGGGGCATGCTCAAGCCCTCAGGTTCTCAATGACATGTCCCCTTGATTTCTGTCCTACTTGGAAAAGTGTTAGAATTCTTCTAGGTGAGAAATGCCCCAAGACACTCCACTCCATGAATAACCTTTAACATGAAGCCGCTGAGCAAAACAAGCACCTCCCCCCCCCCCAGCACACACACACACACACACACACACACACACTCATCCCAATGCAAACAACTCTGCTTCCTGTTTGAAGATACTCATCTTTCTTGCTTTGTGGGCCAGTAAGTGGACTACTCTGTCTCCTGTTTCTGCTGCTCTGTTGCTTAAATGACACTACTTCTTAACACCTTTTACCATTTCTGCTGTTCGCTTAGCTCTCAGTTCCTCGGTCGTTTCAGGTTTAAAGGAACCACTCTAATCTTGGCTCTTCTTTCCCGATAGTAGTGGGATCCCCCTTTCCTTGCCTGGGATGGCTTATTTTAAGACTAGCAGGAGGGCAAGTCTGACAAATCCCCATGTTATGGCTGTAGGCACTACCCCCAAGCATGCCATGTAACTTATTTATACTTTCAGCAAGTTATCTAATCCTGAGTGGACCAGAAGCACCTCACATTTCTATAGAGTTATTAAGTCATTTTGTTGGAGTTGCAAAGACGATAGCTATAAAGGGCACATCAAGTAACACACTGCCCTTCATATGCATAGCTGCCAAGGAAGGTGTATTTTGGTAGGTCGTGTCCCGATTCTAGAAATACTTCACTAACATATTAATAAGGCAGGGACAAGAGACAATGATATATATCAGAAAAAGAGCAACAATACAGTTATCAGAATTAACTTGTATAAGAAGTGATGGAAGGAACTCTCATGGCACAGTGGGCTCCCGATTGATTTGCTAATCATGAGGTCAGCAGTTCAAACCCATTGACCACTCCATGGGAAAAAGATGAAGCTTTATGATCTTATAAAGGTTTACAGTCTGAACACACAATGGTAATTCTACTCTGTCCTATATGGTCATTGTGAGTTGAAATTGATGTGGTGGCAGTGAGATTAAGTTAAAAAGCTAAGGTTAGTTCAGTATTGATGAGAATGTAGAATTCCTAAGGAGACAAGATATGTACTAAAAACCGGGAAATGACTGAGCTTGGGATAGAAATAGAGCAGTTTTAACTTGAAAAGAAAAGAGGCATTCAGAGACTGAAAAAATTGATGTGTTTACCTACTTAGTATATGCTTAAGGTACCATTAAAAACATTACTTTTCTGTAACTTGCCCAATATGTGTCTACTTATCATGTGGACAGTAAATTCATTCCTTGCTATGCCAAACATTAATTACATGAGTTTTTTTCCAATACAGTCTATGATGCACATCGTCAGGTGGCAGAGGAAGGTGACACTTGAACCCGGTTGTTTGTTCCCAACTAACACCGACTTTCAAGTCTCTTCACTTTTCTCACAGAACTACTAGCATCCCTAGCTTACTTCACTGTTTTTCCAATTTGCACATTCTCTTATAACCAGATGTTGGCATCTAGGTGATGGGAGATTTCACTTATTTTTCCCTTAAAGTTATTATATTTCCCTAGACATATATCAAAGAAGCTATTTTCTTTTTTTTCTTGCCTGATTTGATGTAGTCAGCTAATATGAAAATACAATTTTTCCTCTTCAGTGTCTTCAAGATAGCAGGTGTTCTATGAGTTATAAATAATTTTTTACAAAAAAAATATATGCTACTCTTTCTAATCTATGTTCAGGTACATTGAATTTGAGGAAATTTTCATTACATTCTACCATAGTAGTCAACATAGGTCTCATCATTGCACAAATTTAGTAAATTGCAGGTTAATAAATATATAAAACCTCATTAAAATATAATTGTATACTGTTAAATTTTGTGAAGAATATTAGTTCTTTATTATTTATAATCAACTAGCTAGTGACTAGTTGTCGGGCACAGCAACCTGAGATGCAATTATGTTCTGCCCTGTGTCTACATCAACCATTTTTAAAATCAGACCTCATATAATTAGGTAATCAACTAAAAAAGTAATTCAGAATCCTTACTGCATAAATCAGTAGGATACTTTAAAAAATAATAATGATGCCCAGATCTCAGATACAGAGATTCTGCTTTAACAGATATGACAAACCATTTTTAAGAGATTGAAAGCCACTGTATTCGTGAGTACAATAAGTGAGTCCAGAATTAGCAACATTTCTTTAAGTGAATTCTAGAAGCACATAAACCCCTTGACTTAGCAGTGTTCTCTTAACCTGTCCTCTTCTCATATTAAGAATGAAATTATGTCCTAATGTGTTTGATATTTAGCTAGGGTACTAGAGTCTTGCCTAACATCTCTATGCCTCTTTCTCCAAGGAAAGCCAAACCAAATATATTGATGAAGTACATTTCAACTCATGAATATGCATTTATCATTGAGAATGGAGTGCAGAGCATGTTGCCCCCTAAAATGTTAACGTTAGCGCCCATCTACTCTTGAACTCCTGGATTTTACAATAGACTTTACTGGGAAACTATCTGGAAATGGTACCAAATATTGCTATCCTGAAATATTCTGGAAAGTTCGGGGAAAACAGCAACAAATAATGGGCCACAGAGATCAAGGAGGTTGAGGGAGCAAAGCTCGAGCCTGAATCCATCACATCCCTTTGAATGCTTTTTTTTGGACATTGGATTCCCTATTTATGGGCTTTCTCTACCTAAAATAAGGATAATTTATCATGCATAGGTATAATTTGTGATATGGTGTCCTTTCCTTCCAGACTGGCATTCTATTAATTTTTCAGCACATCTATTAGTGTCACCTGAATGGAAAATAAAGAAACATTTGGAATTTAAAAATACTCAATTTTTGCTATACTAAATAGCAATTTTTGTTATACTAATTTTGCTATACTAAAACACTTATCTTTTTTAAAAACATGGTTTACTATTTAATTCTATTATTATTTTTTAGAAATTATGGACATAGGAATCAGATAGACCTTGACTCAATCTTGATTGTTCCATTATTATCTTATAACTTTGGACACATAACTTTGCAGAGATCATGTTTCCACAGAGCACAAAGAATTACCAAAACCCATTTTGCATTAGTTCGGGAGAATTTTGACCCAACAGCATATTGTCTGGTCAAAGTATAATTCCTATTATACTTCAGTTTTACCTCTGCAAAAAACAACTAGGCTAAGCCAGAAATCTACAGAACTATTTTTCAAGTATCCAGATTCACAGGTAGGATAATCGGTTATTTTCTGTGTCTACTACTACAAAATGAGAGGGTACTGCTGACATGTTTATTTTCTGCTAAGGCACCCTTTCCTTTGCATGCTCTTTTGAAATATATTTCATTTAACATCTATTGTTCCCATTTAACATGTGTAATTTTATGTCTTTAAGGAATTTTCAAAGAGTTGTATATGCAATACCACTAATAAATACTTTATTTCTGAGAAGTATTCATCCTATTTCCCAATTGCTCTCCACCCCTTCCTAACCCACACAAGCAGTAATCTATCTACCTTGCTTCGATGTATGTTTCATCTATCTACATGGTCCATACATCTTTGGATTCAGAAGAGACCATCTGTATTTTTCTGTCCAGATTCCCCTGTATTCGCATCTCTTTGAACACTTTGTTTAAACAGCTTGGCATTCTGTGATACCTACCCTCCCTACACAGTCACTGATGACAATTCATACTAATGCTTCTTGGTCATGGTATATAATATGTATTTAGTGTACTACTATCTTATTGAAGATTTTAAAAATTATATTCATGTTGTTGTTAGGTGGTCATGAATCAATTCCAGCCCATAGTGAACCTATGTACAACTGAATGAAACATCATCCTACCCTGTGCCATCCCCACAATTAAAGTATTGCAGCTCTTATGTCATTTCATTCTCCCGAAGATCTTTTCTGCTTTCCCCCCACTTTACCATAGTAATGAAAAAAAAAGAAAAAGAAGTGTACTCATAGGGAGTCATTAATAGAAACTACACCTAAGGCAGCTCTGGTCATGCTTACAAAAACTTTATTTTAAGTATGCTCAATGAGCTAAATGGAATCATGCATAAATAACAGAAGAAAAGTATTAGGCAGATATATTAACAAATAAAGAGATAGAAATTTGTGAAAGAAACCAAATGAAAATTTTGAATTGAAATTAAAAATTCATCAGAATATTTGAACAAACAAAAAACAGCTATCTTGAAGACATCAAATTTGATTGTTCAGTCTAAGGAACAGAGAGAAAAACAATTTTATTTTGAAAATTAATAGAACATAAGTTTTGAGACTAAAATAAATGAAAACCAAAGATATTATCATTTAAATGGTGCAAAAAAATTAGAGGAAAAACTATAGCAATACATGGTTATGCTAAAGAAAAATATATCAAATAAATAACCTGCTTAAGAAATGATAGGAAAATAAGATCAAACTATGCACAAAACAAGAAAGAAATGATCCCCCTATAGAGGAGAAATAAGTAAAATAGAAAATCAAAGAGTTTGTTGATCTCATGCAATAGCCAACCAGATTGTAGATGTTCACCCCCAAACCCTTCGCTGTTGTGAAGAAAGCACTTAGACACTCTCTATTTCCAAGCAAGTTCATTCCATTGACAAGTACTTCAGAGCTCTGCTCCTAAGGACTGACTTATGTGCAAAATTTCTGACTTTCCATGAGAAGAGATGTTGACACTGTGATTAAGGAGAAGATCACCAGACAGAGTTAGTATCCTCTCGTCTTGTTCACTTGATGCTGTTGATATGAAACCTGCCTAGGGTAGCATGGGCTCTTCTCACTGTGTTTGCTGTGATTCCTTCTCCTTATGAGTAAGGGCAGATCAAAAGAACCCCAATCTTTGCAAGGATTACTAGAATTTAGTCTTTTCAAAGCCAAGCTAGGCTTATGGAAATAGTGGCCATTTGTTCTTGCTGAAAAGATATTATCATTGGATACTGTGTCATTGGCTCCAATCACATCCAACTGAGAGTGTGGAGTAGATGAGACAATCACGGTTCAAATGCCAAAGACTCTCATGTTCTTAATAAATTTTACCTTTTCTGAAATGTTTCTTCTTTTCCTATATACCCTTAAAATAATTTCCATCCTTTCAAAATGACTGAATCAAGGTGGCTTTTATTAAACTTCTGTTGGTTAAGCACTGGGCTGCTCATTGCCAGGGCTCTGGGTCAAACCCAGAAGCTCCATGGACGAAGATGAGGCTGCCTGCTTCTTCAAAGGAAGACAGGATTGAAAATGCTATGTAGAAAAAAATTTTTTTAAGAAAATGCTGTGTAGGATTGTTAGGAATCAAAATTGACTTCATAGCAGCAGGTTTGGTTTTTGGTTTATTGCCCTTTATCATTCTTACCAGTTATGTTTATTACATTGGGGAATAGATATGCAGGATACTTCACATAATCCTACAAGAAGTAGAACTCTTTAAAAAATAAGCAAATGGGCAGTGATGCCCCCCCAAAAAAATAAGCAAAAAATTAGTGACATTTCAATGTGTAAAACAGCTATGTACAGGACTCCAGTAATTGTGATTATTATAAAGGCATAAGCCCATTTATGAAAAGTCCTAGAACACTGGACATATGAAGGATAGCTTCTCCATAGTCTTTCTGAAAATGTCAATTTTTATAGGAACTGACAATCTCCTGTTTCTCCCACAGAGAGACTGGTGAGTGTGAACCATCGCCTGTGTGATTAAAAGCCAAGTACTTAATCCACTGTGCCACCAGAGCTCCTTAAATAAGCTTTAGGCAAAGGATTCACAAAACCTAGGTTAGATGATCACATCCTTACAAGTGTTAATATTCTGTGATGCATAGTATGTTGGAGGCATGCAGCCAAAAAGTACCTTCTTGGACCTTTCTGGGAGCAATCACTTTTTCTGAATGTCATTTTCCCTCTGCTGTTTCAAGAAAAGAACTAAATAGCTTTGTCTTCCCTCCCTTCTCCCCTACTTGGGTTTACATTAAATGCGATTTATGTTTAGTGATAGTTTTTTAGGTTTTATCACTCTTTCATCCCAGTTTGAGTTCAATTCCATCAAGTTATCTGGCTTTTGAGGCATCCTAAATTGGAAGGAGGTGGGGATAGCTTTAGTAAGTGTTTCTTAAGAGCTAGGGCTGCTCAAATGTTTCTCGCATAAAAAGAAAATAGTTCAAGACTACCTCACACAGAGAGGAATGCTCAACATTTAAAAGGAGACAAGAAAGTCATAAGAACCCAGGACATATGGGATAAATGAAATGATCCACTGGGAAGATGCTTTAAACAGGGAATTTATTCCTATGACCTTTAAAATGAGAAGGGCTGTCAGCTGGTCCAGCAAGGAGTCTACAAATAGACACTGCCTTCAGTGTCTACTCCAACCCACAGAATTCCTCTTTGTGCCGCGTGGTTCTGTATGGCCATCATTCCTTCTGCATTCCTTGAATGGGACCATTCTCCTGAGTAAATTTACTGTAGAACATAAGAATTAAATTATAAACTTAGAATTAAGAGAAGTACCAAGTTTCTCACATGATAGCTTTGTTTTATTTTTCTATTTGATTCCTATTCTTACCCTTGGATAGCTTATATTTGCATTTTTGATCTTTTACCCTATATTAATTATTGTCATTTGTTTCAGAAGGGGGGGAAGTTTCATTAATTTCTCAGGTTTCTAACGATTATTCCGTAGCACAGGAATTTTTTCTTCTGTCTTAGGTTCTTTCTCATTGTGATGATTTAAAGTAAACAAAAATTAGGTTTCTCCTTTCCCTGAAATGGCCATTTATATTTTTCTCCCCAGATTGGATGATACTCAGTTCAGTAGTCTTTATAAGGGAATACTTTCATATGAAATGGAAGATTAGAGAAGAATAAGATAAATGGGTTAGGTTAGAAAAAATAATAAATGAAGGACTTAACAGCACACACAAAAATTAGCAAAATATGTATATGTAGATATCTGGCTATTATTTTAGGCATGAACACACAAAATCATTACTTTTTCAGCCTTTGATCTCCCTTGACATGGACATCTTCTTCCTCGAAGTGAGAATCATTTCTTGTTGATTAAAATGTCAGCTTGTCAGTTCCAGTTGAATTTGCTTTATGAAGGATGCTTTAAATGACCTCCCTTGCTTATTAGACTGAACTTGAACACAAAATATTTTAAAATCTAAATTTTCAATAATATTGGTAATATCATTGTATCAATTATTTGTATTCCATATGTCTCTTAATTGTACACTCTAAATATTCCTGGGCATGCATAAAATATTTGCTATTCATTGGAAAGTTTCTCCCCCATAAACACTTTATGCTCTGGTACTATTCCCTCTTTTGGCTTTGGAGTATATGATTTATAATCCTTCAATCACTGATGTTGGTGTTTTCCTTATGCACTTAGTTGCCACCTCACTTTGATGACTGCTTGTTTAGAAAAAAGCCTTTAAGACCACAGATATTATTTTATCTACTAGACAGGCACCTTCTCTTTTCTTCACCATATTCTGCTATAATATCCATATTTTCTGTGTTGCCTTCCTGAAACTTTTATTCTCATAGTGGATTTTTTATTTTTCCAGATGGACTCACTTGTGTTCAGACATGTGTAGCCATTTACTTTCTTGTTCATTTACAGACACTGCCTTGGAATTATCTAACAATTGCTACAGGTGCTAGGTTCTTAGCCCTCTCATATACATTGGTCACCTGCCCCTAATCTCAACAAGGAAGAATTTATCCTTCACAATATTTTCAATAAACAATGTTTCATGCTCTTCTCTTCAAATGAATCTAGAATGACCCAAACTCACACACAGGGATTTATGCAGTTTGATTTCTTCTCTTTGTATTGTGCACGATTCCTATTTTTGACCCATATGCACCAAATCTAACCTACTCCTGTTTTTTCCCCTAATTTATACTCTGGAAAAAAAGTGGAAACTAGAACATATGTTAGCCAATAATGAATATTGATAAACAGGTCAAAATTCTACCAGTATTTCAAGATGAAAATTGAGAGTCTTAGTAATTTTTTTTTTAAAAAATAGGCATATCTAAAGTCTACAGGGAAGTAGGAAAGTATTCAAATTTTAGTGAACAATAGGGGAAAACCAATTAATGGAATTATAGCCTTTGTGGCCTGGTATATAATAAATAAATGAATAACTCTAGAACTTTTCTGAATCTCATCAAACCATGCCAATTCCATATGTGTCTGAGCTTATATCTAGTGGATAATATTTCTATATTGCAGTAATATCCTCTTACCTAAAGAAATAACATATCACCCACTACCACCAAAATGCTTTATCCATATGCTCATCTAATAGATGCAAGGTAAACTTCCCCTTGTAATATCAGAAGCAGGTGATATTTCTTCTAATTCATGTCAACAGATAGGATGGCAAATGTCAGAGAATGATATTGCTGATGTCCTATCACTAGGCTGTTGAGATAAGACTTAGAAGTTTGAACCTGGGGCTGAGCCCTGGTAGCGTAGTGGTTGTGCATGGAACTGCGGCCCACTGGGACGGAGGTTCAATTCCAGCAGTGGGGCTGGGCTTCCTACTCCCACCACCGGAGAGCAGTGATGCCCCCCCCCCCAAAAAAAAAAGAAGAAGAAGAAGAAGTTTGAACCCATCTCGGTCATAGTAGAGAGTTTGAGGCAATCTGCATCCATTTAGCTTCACAGCTTTGGAACCCATATGCAGCAGATAGTGTGTTGGGTGGGATGAGGGGGTCCCCTACTCATATGTGTCCTCTGGAATGACTTCGTAACCATGGAAGGTATTAAAGACAGGCATAGAGCAGGGCCCAGGGGCTCCTCATCCCATATCAGGCCTGAGCAAAATAATGTATTTTCCACTGGGCATATATAATGGGGCTTACAGATCCTTCATAAGGCATGCTACTCATACAGCTAACATATAACATAATCAATAGTTAATATCACAAATGGGTAACTTATTAAAACAGCAATGAGGTGAGTCATTGCCTTGACCTCATGTTCAACCCCCTCTGAGTCCTCCCCAGAGATAGGGGTAGCTATCTCTGATCAGCATCAGCAAGTGACATCAAAGCAGAGTTTGCTACCTTTAAGGTGGGTTGGTGACTTTATCTACAGAAAACATTTAGGCATTGTGAATTAGCCAGACACTGAAATGATTCATTTTATATGGTAGCTCCTTTATGACAGTTCTTTTATGGGGAGGGGGGTTTTTGGAAAGATTGTGTCCAGTCATGAGAATGTACAATGAGAACTATTTTAATCTCAAAACTGTGAGGATCTTCTCTCGCCAAAGTCAACTTTCCAAACCAGCAATTAGGAGCATGGGAGGATTTAGCTACATTACATACTCGTTCAATCCCTCAGGGTGCCACAATAGTGTTTTACCTTCAAAAGTTATTTTACAATTAATTTTATATTTTCCTGGTAATCTTAGAAAATCTGCAAATCATGTAGGTCAAATGTGTGTGTGTGTGGGGGGGGTCATCACACAGTTCTAGCACTCTCTTGTGAAAGCACTGATCAGAGCAAACCTGCAGGGTTCCTGCTGCTTGATTTATTAAGGAAACAATTTGAGAAAAACTACTTAAACTACCTTAACCCATGTATTTGTTTGTTTGCTTGCTCCTTTGTGTTTTAATGGGAATGTTGCTATGAGGCAGAACTTAATTAAAACTGAGGCTGTAAACTGACATTACGATGCCTCGTTTTAATTCTGCCACTTTCTACGTCCTGGTATAGCATTCGATAAATTCCTCACTCTCTCTGCGGTAAAGCTTTTGCACTTGTAAAACAGGGACAATGATGGAGTATAACTCAGGGTTGTTTTGAGGATTAAATCAATTCCTGAACCAGAGGTGCTTAGGACACTACCTGTCCTATTATTACTACTGTCAACACCAACACTACCACCTCTACTGCTTTATCTTTGAAAAATTAAATAAGGTGAATGTGGCAGTCACTTAAGCTGGTGTCACTTTGAGGATTAAGAGTGTAGGGGTGGAGTCTAGCCTGTCAATCTGGAACTAGTCAATGAGACCTGTGTGGGCATGGTCTTCTCCTGAGAATTCTGGGAAATGTAGTCATTCCTTCTTGAAGGCAGAGAGACACTATCTCTCTCAGTTCACTTCCTTGGATACTTTCTCCTGACAACACTCACTTGGAGACTTGACATCTCTGAGAAGAAGCTCCTGATGGAGCTACCCAAGTGCCCTGAGCTAGACAAGCCACATGGATGCAACCCGACCTCTGAAGCCAGAGGAGCCCCTTGGAGACCCTGCCAGCGCTGAGATGCTTACAACACCACTGGATCCAAAGGCATCCTGCCGATCTAGCTTGTGATCATCTTGCATTTGGTGTTATTGCATGTGTTTTATGAATCTGAAGAAGACTTGATAGACGGGCATTGGACATCTGGGCTAATATCAGACTTGTGGACTTAGATAGGACTGGGTTGGAATGCCTTCTTAATGTACAATAATTACCTCTTCTGTAAAACTTTCTCATATACATATGCATGTTTATGAGTTTGTTTTTCTAGTCTACTCAGACGGACACAGTGAGGATATACGTTAAAAGCCTCACATAAGACTGGATACATGATAAAATCTAAACTTCCCCCCGTCAAGTTGATTCTAACTCATAGTGACGCTAAAGGACAGGATAGAACTGAATTTCTGTGACTGGAAGCGACAAGGCACAACTTTCTCTTACAGAGCGGCTGACGGATTTGAACTGCTGACTTGGCGGAGCCGCAGTGGCCTAGCGGTTGTCCGCGGGTTGTCTGCGGCCCACTGGGCTGGTGGTTCAAATCCAGCAGCAGCTCTCCAGGAGCAAGGCTGGGCCTCCCACTCCCACCAGAGGGCAGTGATGCCAAGAAAAAAAAAGAATTACAAATTGAACTGCTGACCTTGCTGTTAGTAGTCCAGCGTGCAACCAGGCCTCTCTTACGTGTGATAGGTAACTGAGACAGGGAAATAAGTACTGAGATGACGAGCTGTTTTAAGAACTTTGAAAGCTAAAGAACAGTGACTATAAGTAATATAAAAGTTTACATTTAAAAAAGTTTACATTCAATGAAAATAAATGTTGATAAGAGTCAGGCAGATAGTTTAACGCATCATAAGGAAAAATTGCTTTTGGTACCATGATATATTATGAGCTCCAGTATATATAAAGCTTTCACTATTAGTCATTATTACACACTATGAATATTCCCTATAATTATATTGCTAAATTTTAAGTTTGATATACAAAGTGCTTTGGTGGGTAAATTAATCTATTACCAAGTGCAACCACCTCCACATGTGTATAGAAGCCCCTTGCCCAGTCTCTTGCCTCACTTTCCTGGTTGATCTGGTGGTGATTACACATCAGAATACGACCAATGTACCAAGCCGTTCTTTTTTTCCTTTTTGGTCATTCATACTCAGTTGTGTTTTGAATGTAATCCTTTTTCCATAATCTACTCCTCGATGCAAATATGATCTCAAGTGTGATGATTCCCGTATCTTGCCCGTTCCGTTACCTGCTCCTGCTCTAATCGCATAACTGCGATAGTGCCTAAAGCATCCATTGTGATGCTTTGAAATTTTATGTATCTCTGTAACATACGAGTATAATGAAATTCTTGGGGGTATGAACCTTTACCTTTTTAATGTTTTATTGACATGTAGTTCACATATATTATTCCAGTAGTTCAATCATATAAAAGATCTGCATAATCATCATTGCAATCAATTTTATGACATTTCTTTTTACTTGTACTCATTGGGGATAGCTCTCCATTTCCCACCAACAATCTCTGTCATGCCCGTAGCACATTACCCACCTAGTTACTATCTTTACTGATATGCATATCTGGGATTTCTGTACAGAAAAACATGTAAAATTAGCCCCCCAAAAATTAACAACAGTGACAATAAAACAGAAAAATCTCAATAAAAAAGAGAGAAATATTAAAAACTAGAATATACATTGGATCAAAAGAGAGACCAAATGTCCCTTTCTAACCTAACTACATCTGTAATAGTTCACCCATGCCCCTACCCCCCGACTTGTATTTTATTGTTTATAATCCTTAGTTCATGCAGACTTATGTGCTGCTTCTGTGTGGACTTGACTGTCAGCAAGCATGGTGTTTGAGGTCCTGAAGATCTGTCTTAAGTGAGACCTCAGCTATAAAGCACGCATATATTCATTGATCTATGCATGAGGGCAAGTATTGAGCATGGTCATATAGTAAGAATTAAATGTTCTTCAATTAAGACTAGAATTACTCCAAGCTCAAAATCCATTCACTTATCTATGGTTTTGATATATTCTTGGTTTACCTTAGAGTCATTATTTTATTGTAGAGTATGATAAATACCCCCATGTGATATCTGGTAATACTATTGGTATTATTGTTGTTTTATCCAGTATTATATAAAACACTATTGAGAGAAGGAAGGTATACATATATATGATAGATTTTAGCCCAAATTTCAGGGATGTTTTTATTTGTACAGATTAACAAATGGACAATATTTTTACAAGGAAGGTTGGAAAAACTTTCAGTAGTGCTCATTCACAAAAATAGAACTGAACCTGCTGGATTAAAACATGTCATAAAAAACAGAGTATTAAATCCAGCAGCAGCAAGGCTGGGCCACTCCCACAACCAC
This sequence comes from Nesogale talazaci, assembly GCA_004026705.1. NCBI lineage: Eukaryota > Metazoa > Chordata > Mammalia > Afrosoricida > Tenrecidae > Nesogale > Nesogale talazaci. The sequence goes on along the minus strand of PVJH01003076.1, from coordinate 107,584 downwards.
CAGAAGGCAGTGACGACCCCCCCCAAAAAACTAAACAAAACAAAAAAAGCAAAGAGTATTAAAAGAGCAAATATATGGTCGTCTTCAGTTGCCATTTATCAAGCACTCTCAAAACAAGAGTTTTAAACAGATATCTAGTGATTTCCACATTCATGGTGTTGGAATAGTTATCTGGTCCTTTTGATACTAGGGCATTCTAGCCATAATGGATGAATAAGAAACATTCTTAACCATCTTAGGACAAGCTGGTAGTAGGTGTAGGTGAAAATATTTAATGAATACATGAAGAGGGCAACTTAATGATGTGGCCAAGCTAAAGATCATTATCACTATTTCATATTCATAGATAAGCACTGGGGCTTTGTGGTATTCAATTCAATGGCAAGTTATCTGAATATCCAAGTGCACTACCTCCTACACAGTCTGGAAAATTGGCCCTCTAGGACACCTCTGTGCAGATTCTCTCTGATGGGCTGTGGCCCATGAGCATAGCTTGGCTCATTTGATTTGAACACAATTCCTGATTAATGAAGTGATGATTCTCAATCCTGAGTGCACATAATAATCACATAGGGATCTCTAAGGCTTGTTTTTAACTCTCCCTCAAAACTGCATAGCAGGGTGTCTGCCATCTAATGATACTTTTAAATGCTTACTAGAAAGAAAAAGTAACACAACTCTAAAACTCTCCTTCTGTTTTAAACTTTTGCTCATTGACTCTTTCTGCTGCTTCTTCACAGATACTTTGTTTCTTGCACAAAGTTGTTACAAGTTTCATAGTTAGCTTAAGTGACTTTAATTTGTTTTTAATATCCAGGCCCATTCCTCCAAGGACTTTTTACCCACCATTTTCTTAACAGAGGCTGATGAGTTGTAGTGTGCGTTCTTAAAGTAAATTGAGCTTGCTCAGTTGTATAACCACCGAGCTTCCCATTTGCAGCTACTCGTCACTGACGATCTTTGCTCTTATAGAGTCCATTTATTCAAAAAGAGAGGTTCTCAAGTGAAAATTTCCAAATATTCCCAAATGCATACCATTAGGCAAGATCATAAAGAAAAAGTGCTTCTTCTGCTTGATACTTGCCTTCACAAAAGGATCAGTGACGATAAAGGTGCTAAAGCAAAGTGTGGTGAAGAAAGCAGATGGTGCCCTCCTAAGAATTGGAATAATTTGAGGTCTCAAAGGTTTGCATTCAAACAAGCAGATATCTAAGTGAGGAGTCAACTACATCCACATGGAAGAAGAACACCAGCCTGTTTGATGCAAAGAAGGATGATTTGAAAATTCAGATATGATAAAAATAAATCTTTAGGAGCTTACATGGTGAACACAATATACAGAAGACTGTGGGGGACAGCCGGAGCCCAAAATTCATCTGCAAAGTATCCAATTAGACTAAGCCTCTGAAAGACCTTGTCCAGCCACAGGAAAGGGACTCAAAGAGCTCTACTGTCAGACAGAGATTATAGTGAACCTGACAGTGGTAGATTGAACGTGACATAATTTGACACTTGGTCAGTTGACACTTATCTTGACCCAACAGGAATTTGATCTAAGGTCAAGTAGTTCTAGCTTATTCCACAACAAAACATTTTCCCCTGGCTTTTAAAATATTGATGGTGGTCTTTTCTTTCTTATTCTTTATATGTATTTTTCTCTCAAAACCTTTTTATGGAGAGCTAATACAGATACCATATCATATACTTCAATCACAAGCAGTATTGTATAATTGCTATCACAGTCAGTTTCAAAACATTCCTTTCCATCTTGAACTTCTTGACATCAGCTTTCTTTAACACTCCCCACCCTCCAGCACTGGACCATGCCACACCCCTGAAGCCCTTGTTCTACTTGCTGGTCCTATCAATTCATCAACCCTGGGTTAATATACTGAAAAACAGAAAAACATAGAACACAAAATTAAGATTGTGACACCCAATGAGATAAGACATCTGAGATAAATCCCAATATAATCAAACAAAAATTTGGGAAAATATTAAACCTGCTCAAGCTTAGCATGCATCAAAGGGGGGGATCACTGACATGGCTTTAACCAACTAAGTCAGGTTTATCCTTTTAATCATCTATAGTCATCTCTCCAGTGCACATTTTGTTTAGCAATCATTTTCCTTCCATCTCTCTAAAGGCAGAGGGAAATCACTGGAGGGAAATCTCTATCTAGAGGTTGAGATAGAGGAAAATCGCTGGAGGTATATTTCCTATGGAACTCCCCAAAATGTAACTTGTATGTCATCCATAACATTTTTCAAACTGGATTCTCACAGCTTAGACTCTGATACTATTCCCACTTTCAACTTCAGATTATATAGTTTATAATCCTTCTGTGATTGATATTGGTGTGCTTCTTCCATATGGGTTTAGTTGACATCTCACTTAGATGCCAGCCTGTTTGGAAACAAGCCTGTAAGACCCCAGATGTTACTTTACTGATAGCCAGGCACCCTCTAATTTTTTCACCACATTTTTCTATAGCACTAGTATTTCTGTGTCCCCTTCCTAAGAAAAAATATCAAGCGGAGCCATGATGGAAGAATTAATTGTTCTTAAATTAGAGTTAAGATTTAGACTTAAAATCTATTTCTGGATCTATGTTTTTGTTTGTTTGCTTGCTTTTTTTAATCTGTCTTTGGCTCCATTTCAAAGCTTCCTTGTAAATTTATGGCAGAGAGTCTTATCAACCATGCCCCTAGGACATAACAATCTTCCATCAATATTGTCTTTGATTATCATGCAGTACTAATTTTTTAAAACCCTGTTGAGAGAGGGATATTGGGCCAATGTAGGCTAACTCCATAACTCAGTGCCGGAATTATTCACCTATACAGAATCAATCCTCTTGTGGATGGACCCTATGTACCCATACATTGGGAATTAATTGTCAGGGGAAATTTACAATAATAATCCCCGAGAATGTCAGTCATAAATTTACCAGAATAATACATATCTCAATACCACAGATGAAGCATTGATGTAGCAAGACCATGTTAGTCTGCCTACCAACAATTCAGTAGTCTTGGTACAACTGCCTTCTACTTCCTCAGACACCATCTCTTTTCTACCTTATGTCTTCAAGTAACAAGTATGTCTTCAATAAAGTCCAGTTCACCAAGTGGATTTTCTGCAGCCTCCGGAGCCTCCTGTGTGCTTTGAAGATCCAGATTCAATGCCCCCACCTTTGATGGTCTGGGTCCCTGGGATGCACCTTGAGGCTCAGGTTAATGTAGCCCATACCACCAGGGACACTGTCTCGCTAGGGTCCCCAATAGTATTTTCAATTATTCTTCCTTCCAACTGGAGGGTAGCCTTCCCACTTTTCTTACCAATTATACATTTGTGCTCCCTGAGATATGTTTGCTCCCTTTCCCCTCTTCTGACTTTATTTTCCCATCAGTATTGCTCATCTCTTAGATAGAGTTGTTTACCCGTTTGGGGTACCACATCATAACTCTGCCAGTAAGTCACTCAGTAGACAGCACCCCCTTTTCCTTCTCTTATTTGCACCCATATACACTCTACTGAAATACTTGGAAGGTTCCCAAAGCATGCCTCGGCTTCTTTATGCTTGTTCTGTTTGTTCTTTTTCATTCCTAGACTATCTCCCTTTTTTCTTCTCTAATTTGCTCGAAATCATGCTATTTTTCAAAATTTAGATTTAAGCATCAACTGGGATGGTGTACCTTGCATGGCACCAACCATTCTGCATTCAGTTAATTCATCTTTCTCTCTATCCTCTTCTGTTGTGATTGTTTCTGTTTTCCCCATGACACTTGTAGTATGTGTCATGTGTTGAGTGCTTGACTGGACTTAATTCCCTTGAAACAGAAACAACTCCTGATATGGTTTGTATTTTGCCAATATAATTATATACTAGATACTTGCTAGTAGATGTGCATACATGAATGGTACCATCCACAGGAAGAATCCAAGTCAAAAGCATCAGTTAGCTAACAGATTCTGGTTGCTTTGACTACCCACATGTAATCACTAAATTTTTCTTGAATGTATTGAAGAAAATTTTACTGAAAATTTTATGTGAAAAATTGACTCCTCCCAAGAAAACCACACAGTTCTCATCAATTTTATATAAAATTTGTGGTAATTACATAATCTGTTGTCAATTTGAGGATGAAGAGTAAAGGGGTGGAGGCGAGCCGGTCAAATAAAGGCCTCAGGTTGATGACTTTATTTGGAGGCACTAAGGAGATAAATAACTCACTGGAGGTGAGACACTTGCTTACTCCCTGAGAGATGCTCTAATGACAAGACCATGGTGCTACATTGATATAGCCCTTGCACTGGGAGCTGGAGGCACCACATGGAGAACCCTACAGCACTGAGATGCCTCTACCACCACTTAATCTACAGGACTTTTCACCCACTGGCCTGTGATCTTCCTGCATCCAGCATCATTGCATATATAATGTTCATCTGAAAAATAATTTATAGACTGCTACTGAACATATGGGCTAATATCAGACTTATGGGCTTAGACTGGACTGGACTGGGATGCTATCTGAATGCACAATTGATCTTGTATAGAAAGCTCTTTCTTCTACAGTCCAAGAATTGGTTTCTCTAGTCTACCCAGACTAACACACAATATATGGAAGCTTTCAGACTATTTGCAATCCAACCACCAGCTTAGTGAGTAGGGAATAATGAAGAAGACAATATCATTGCTTTCAATAAAATGCTCAGTTTTAAAGTAGAGTATATAATAAAAGTTTTTGCAATACATTATGGCAAATGTACTACTTAAAGGATAGCAAAATTAACTCTGAGATTTCAAAAAGGTGACAAATTACCTGAGTCTTGATGGAAGAAAGAGTAGAAAATAAAAAATTCAGTAAGACTTCTGTGTTAGATAGGGCTCTCTAAACAAAACCATGACACTAATAATTTTGAATATATATTTATATAGATAGATATCAAACACAAGAAATAAACAGTTAATTAATCTATAAAGTAATATAAATGTCTTGGTGAAACTCACTTCCACAAGGCAGTTAATACACTGGCAGTCCTTAAAGTTTTGAGGGCCACCAAGTAGACCTCTGTAGAGAAATTCAAGCTAAAAACAGCAAGGCAGGTCACCAAAAGTTAGCCATGTGACAGTCCATCTGTCCCCATCTCAAGAGATATATATTCCAGTAGCATGGCAAAGCAGGGCTTGAAGGAATGTCAAACTACAGCTACAGAGTTCCCAGATTAGCTGTCCCACAGGTAGTGTAGCTTTCACATGGAGGTGCAGAACAAGCAAGACAGCCAGCTGCACACTGGTCCAAAGACCCTAAAGCAAGAGAGAGAAAGACAAGGCTTGCCGAGCCATTTATAGTTCTGTCCTTCAATTGATCGCACATGTGTTCATTGGCCATGTTGGCACAACTAACCTACCTATCACAACTTCTGGGGGGGAACCCTCAAAAGCAAAGACATTCTAAATTTTAAATAAATTCTAACAACAAGAGTCTATACTAGACACCATCTTACATGTATTAATTTATACAACAGTTACAACAATCTAGAGAGGTTTCATTGGTTCTGATGTTTACTAACTTACGCAAAACAGAATGAAACATTGACTGGCCCAGCACCATTCCTACAATTGTTGGAATGTTGAAATGTATCGTTGTAGCCAATATCAATCCATCCCATTTCCTCTATTTTACCAAGCATGATGTCCTTTTCCAGGGCCAGGTATCTCCTGATGATATATCCAAAGCATGGGAGATGAAATCTTTCCATCCTTGCTTCAAAGAAGCCCTCTGATTAAATTTCACACAATACAGATTAAAGATTAAATTAATCTTCTTATAGTTCATGGAACTTTCACTATTTTTTGACAACACTATTTTTTTAACATCGCAATTTAAATACACTACTCTTCTTTCTCCCTCATTATTCAGTATATCAATGTTCACATGCATATGAAGCTCTCTAAAAATACCATGGTTTGTTTGGCTCAGATGTCTGACCAGAGTGCTTCTTACAGGCAAGGTTGGTGAGATTTCAGCTTTGAAAACTTGCCAAGAGAGAAAAGTCCCTGGATAAGGACATCAAGGTTCGCAGAGCAGAAGGGCAATGAAAAAAGGGAAGACGTCCAATGTGGTGTATTATCACAGTGCTTCCAACAATGATCTCAAGCACAGGAGCAATTGTGAGGATGGGGCAGGACGAGGCAGAGTTTCCTTCTGCCGTGCAGAACTGACTTGACGCCACCTAAAAACAACAGCAGCAAGAGTGTTCGGGTTACACTACCGTCCACCTTCACTCTGCATTTCAAAACACCATTGAGTCCCTTCTGCTTTATACATATTTTACATAGGGATCAGCTTAGGTTTACAGAGGTGATTTCTTTATCCCTTAGAAAAATCAGTGTCAGGAATTTGAAACAAGCTTTCTAAGAAGGAGATTTTCTATTTCTGGCTCTGGTTGGTTTTGTTTGTTTGCTTTTGTTTTACCAAATCCCGAGACCAAAGTTAGGACTCCTTGCCTAAGTGTTGACTTCAACAAGTTGAAGTTACATTTTCCCCTTTTGTCTGTTCATTCTACAGGTCCCTCCTGTATTCATAGAAAGATATAATGTACCTCCTTCTTCTTGTTCTTGTTCTTCTTCTATGTTCTTTCCTGCCTGCCACTGTGAATGTGAGCACTCAGGCATTAGGGACCTCCCTCAGGGGGCATTCTAAGGTAGTTGTCATGACAGGCTAATGTCATTTCTATCTGCTACATTTCTCAGAACCTTAGTAAACCATTGCTGGCCTGTCAGTTCTCCTGGCTAACAGAAGAAAATGAATGGTTTCAATTCTACAGAAGAACATCTCCTGTCTTGATATTTTTATTATTAGTATTTCATAAATGTGCATCAATGGGTTGGTCCCTTCTCCATATTTTTGGAAGATTTCATACTCAAATGCTGTCCATTCTTCAGACTCAGGAAAAAAAACAAACCCCTTGTCTTTGAGAAGATTAGCTCTGATTCACAGTCATCTTAGAAAATAGAGTAGAACTACTCCATAGGCAGCTCTTTAGAGAAGCAGACAGACACACCTTTCTCCAGGAAACACCTGGTGCCTTCCAACCACAGACCTTTCTATTAACAACTGATTGTTAAGCCACTGTATTACCAGGGTTTCAATTACATCCATTAAGTGAAATAAAAGAATATGCTCAGCTGCCACATCTGTGTAGACTGTATGGTAAATGAATAATTGCATTGAGGTTTGCACCCCTATTTTTATCCTTAATGAAAAACTGACCACCTGCACATTGGTGCAAAGAGCATAAATTTGAAATTAGAAGGCCAAGAAACCCTGTATAGTTGCAAAAACCCACAGAAATCTGAATTGGACTCCCCAAAACTCTAATAAATTCTATTTTGTGTAACTGGCAAAATCTTTATATTCTTTGAATTAATTTTATTCAATGTAAAATTGTAACAATATTTTTGATATTTTGAGCCACAAATAAGAAAGATATAGTAAGAGTTGTATGAGGTTATACCAAAAATAACTGGAAACTTTTTTCAAAGTGATGTATTTAAATACTTTACAAAACAACCTTGTGTCTTTCAAAGTGCACTCCATTACACTTAATACATTTATCAAATCTGTGATTCCAATCATAGAAGCATTCTTCAAACTCATCTACTTCGATGGCTGACAGCACCTCTCTTTTTTTTTTTTTCATCTCTTCTATGATACTAAATTGCTGTTCTTTCATGTCCCTCTGCATTTGCAGAAACAAAAAGAAGTCACATGGAGTGAGTTCAGGTAGGTAAGGTGTGGGGGGCAAGAGAGAGATGGTGATGTTTGCTTAAAACTGGTACATTGAGGTGGCTGCCTGAGCAGGTGCTTTGTTATGATGGTAGAACCAACCAGTACAGAAATCAGGCCTTTTTTATTGTGCACTATTACATAATCTTTTCAGAACCTCTAAATAGAAAGCTTGATTAACAATCTGGCCTGGTGGAACAAAACCCAAATGCACTATGAGTTGATGTTTTCATTCATTCAGGAAATTGTCAGATGTTCAGAAAGAAATTTGTCATCAGTTAACATGTCACCTTTCTTGAAATGGGAAAACCAGTCACACACTTGACGTTTTCCCATAGTTCTGTTCTTGTATGCTGTATTCATCAGTTTCTGTGGCATTTTTCCTGAGCAGGAAACAAAATTTCACAGCTACATTCTGTTCTCTTAAATCAGCCATCACAAAAAAAAAATGAGGTTGAGCAAAACTGCTTTGATGAAAAAATTCTCTGCAACCAAAGAGAACCTTGCCAGGTGATGCCACTGTGTGCACTAACTCAGAGTGAGCTGCTCCATGTTCACCTAGAGCAGTGGTTGTGAACCTTCCTAATGCCATGACCCTTTAATACAGTCCCTCGTGTTGTGGTAACCCCCTAACCATAAAGTCCTTTTCAGTGCTACTTCATAACTGTAATCTTGTTACTATTATGAATTGGGCAACACTTCTGAAAGAGTTATTGGACCCCCCAAAGGAGTCACGACCCACAGGTTGAGAACCGCTACCCTAGAGGGAAAAATATGGACTATGAAAGCTCCCCAGTGGAGTTTTTTTTTTCCATTTTTGTGTTTCTGATGGGGGTACTGCCTCGTATTTACAGAAATTGCTTGCCTGCTTATTTAGTCTCTTTCAGCAGATTACAAACTCAAGAAGCAGTGTACACCATGCTATAAATATTGAACATCTACCTTGAGCCAAGCATGGAGAAAATTAAGATTCAAAAATATTAGTTCCTCAGGTAGCTCATTGCACCAGTGGTCCAATATACCATATATACTCATGTATCAGCCAGGTTTGGGGCACATTTTTATGCAGTAATTATGGTAAAATTAAGTGTCTCAGCTGATACTTGAGTCAGCTGATATTTGAGTATATTTAGTATGCTTTTACCTACTCTGAAAACACCTCTGCATCAGTTTGAACTCTGTCCTCCCAGGATATTTGGGGCCAATTTCTGAAGTAAGTGAAGTGTTTAATTGATGTTTTAGTATCTCTTTGCTGCACCTTTTCAGTCCTGTTGAAAAACCCTGCCTCACATGTCAAAGCTCTGTCAACAGAAACTTTTTGATCTGGTTAAGGGAAAGGAGGAGAGAGCAGAACAGAAACCCAGGCATAGATGACAGGACCCTGCCAGAAAAAGAAGCTCAAATATGCCATGCAGATGAATTGAGTTCTCACTTGAACTCAGTGCCTTTTAACTTTTTTTCCATTGTTTTTTCTTTTTCTGCTTTTATTTTGAGTTGGGGGATGGGGTTGTCAATTGAGTATGACTTCCTTTTATCTTTTTTGTTACACAGGTATTTGGTATGCCAAAGTACAACCTTTTCCTCATTGTGTAGCATGATGAGGTTTCCATTAAGTTCTTGTAGCCAAGACAGGATTAGTTTAGGAAAATAAAGCAGATGTCTAAATAGTTCCCACTTAGCTTTCAAGATGCAGCTCCTGCAGGGCCTTTGCCAAGTAAGCGGCCATGGCCTTAACAAGATAAAATCTGAAGCATAAACCTTGAGAGAAGCACATATGAACTCACAATTGCAGAAACACTCTCCTGTCATGCAAATACAGGGAGAAAAAAAGTGTTTAATGGAAATAGTAACCCAGTGAGCTAATGCATATTGAGAACCCTCTCAGTTGGGAGTCCTGGTGATGCAGTCCTTGTGATGCAGCAAGGTTGGCAGTTCAAAATCACGAGTCACTCCTTAGGAGAAAGATGGGATTACCTACTCCTATGTGTGGGCATGCTCTCAAGAACTGCTAGGAGTCAAGTCAGCATTGATTCAATAAAGTGAGATTGGTGATATTTTTTTAATCTCAAATTACCCATTAGGGTGACTATTCAGCTTTTCTTTTTCTTAATTTATTGCATTTCTTTCATGGCAACTTTACCATAGATAGCACCATCCCCATTCACTAGAAAACTATACTGAGACTTAGGGAATTTTTAGATTTCTTTGATTACCTTTCAAATTAGTACTCTTATCATTTCATTAAAGCTTATTTCAAAAAGTATGTCAAACCAACAGTTCTATGAAGTAAACAGAAATAATCCAAAAGAATAAAGAAGATTGCAAGCCACTGGTTGTTCAAGTTCCATAATTTGCTAAAACCCTAAGTTGAAATTCATTAAATATTAAGTAACAAGTATTTTAAATGACTGAGTAGTGGATGGCGGGATCTTGTGCAAGTTCTTTATCACTTCATGTGACCCTCTAAACTTTCAGAAGAGTGAAATCTGAAAATAAATATTCAGTTCTCTTATATTACCTTTGTCTCATGGATCCCATTACTTTAAATACTACCTACAGGGTGATGGCTTTTCAAGTTCTGTTTCCAAACTAAATACCACTGTGTAATCCAGAGGCATTATTCAGCTGCCCACTTGACCATCTTCACTGTAATGTCTTAAAAGTTTCTCCAGCCTAACAGATCCAAAATCACTATCTTTATATCCCTCCCTCAGGCACAACATCTGTGGCAGTCACCTAATCTGGTGTCAATTTTAGTATAAGAGTGTAGGGGTGGAGGCTAGCCTGTCAGTCTGGAAATAGCCAATGAGATCTCTGTGTGGGCATGGCTTTCTCCTGAGAATTCTGAAAAATCCAGCTGTATTTCCCTCTTGGAGGTGAGAGACACGTGACTCAGTCCCTTGGAGATGCTCTACTGACAAGACTCAAGACTGACTCCCTGTGAGACATCCTGGAGGAAAAGCCACACGGGTTTATCCTGATAGAAACAGACCTTGGAAGCCAGAGATCCCTACCACTGCTGAGATGCTTGAGAAGCCACAGAGAGGTCCCTTCCAGTGCTGAGATGCTTCTACCACCACTGGATACACAAGATTCTGCACCTACTGACCTGTTATTGTACTGATGTCACTGCATGTGCCTCGGGAATCTGAAGAAGACTCCATGGACTAGTATCAGACATATGGGCTAATATCAGCCTTGTAATCTTGGACTGGACTGGGTTGGGATGCTTTGTCAATGTTCCATTCCTCTTGTATAGAAACCTCTCCCTTATAAACATATGTGTTTATGAATTTTTTTCTCTAGTCTACCTGAACTAACACAATATCTTTTCGAGGAATATGGATTTCCAGGAGGTAAAATTGCCAATTAGTATAATCCAGAAAACTCAACATCTTCTGTGAAAACACCCATCTAATTGTACTGCATGTATGAACACATCTGACCGAACCCAAACCCATTTGTCACCAAGTCAATTAGACCAATGGTAGTGTTATAGACTCATACATAGTGGTTTTTATTTTAAAATATCCTTTGGGGTTTTTCTTTATATTTGTATCTCTTTTGTGTACTGTTCTATTTTTATTATCAGAGGTTTTATTATTATTCATAATTATTTTTAATTTATAATCCAAAAAAATGTGCCATATATAACTTGAGTTAGATATTTTTTCCTCTTTCAGTTTGTGTTTGTTTATTCCCACAACTCCCCCCCTTTTTTTGTTTAAGTGCTTTATCATTATCTATTGAAACAAGATATATTTTATAGGGCATAAGGAGCTGAATCAATTCATTTCTACGATGACTAGTTAATCTCTCAAAGTCTTGGACTCCGTTAAATGCTTGTGGTGGCTATGGCTGCCAGAGGCTTCAATTGACCTTGGTGATTTTATTTTGTCTCTCCTCTTGTCTTTGAGCTTCCCCAAGGACACCTCCTCAGAGAGAATCTGTATCTTGCAGCTTTAGAAACTGTAATCACTATTATTATACTGGAGTTCTGTGGTTAAAGTGTGAAGGAAAGAATGTTCTATAACATTCTGATTTAATCTCAGTCCTTTAGTGGGGCTGTGTCTTGGGGCTGTGACCTTTATGAGTGTTTAACATTCTGCCCTCCACTCTGAGTGTTCTCCCTGATGGCATCATCTCCAGTGTTTTCTTCAAAGCCAGATGAGTACCTGGGTGGGTTCTGGGCCCCACTATCGCACTTTTGGTGAGACGAAAAGACAGAAGAGGCTAAATGGGAGAGATTTCCTTCTTTCCATTTGAAACAGGTTCTGGAAAAATCTTTTTCCCTGGAATGAAGGGCTTTGTTTTGAATAAGACTCTAGATATATTTCCCAGTCTCCAATGTGGGAACCAGATGCAGTTCTTGGAGGTAAAACTCTGAATGCAAGAGCCTGTTGTTTAACCATAATTCAGTCTCTAGTCATTTAGAAAAGTTGGCATTTAAGTGTTTCTACCATTTTATGAATCCAGCTTCATCTTCTCTTGATAAGCAGATTTCATCTATAGCCATCTGAAGATATCTATCACCTATGATTTAGGGGTTCTGAGTAGCCCCAAGTCTTCCATTCTTTTATGAGGCAAGAAATTGTTTATTTTCAATTTTTTCATCCATTGTTTTTGTAAGGATAGGGTCTTAACTTGTCAAAGTAGGAACCAGGAGCTCTTTCTTAATTTTATCTAGGAAACACATTCATTTATATTTCCATTTGTGATCCTCATTATTTTTCTCTAATTCCTCTATTGTGCATTTCATTGCTGCTCTGACCTCCAGAAAAAATATCTAAATACAGTTTAAATGATTTTTTGATAGGAATATTTTTCCCCTAAATGTCAGTATGATTGTCTAAGTTAAACATTAGTATTCAGACATAAGGCCATTCCAGGTATAGTTTGATGAATTTAACTGAACATTAGAGCCACCAATATAGATTTTAATCAAGATTAATACCTTCATTTTAAATGGCTCAATAAGGTGGGTGAGCACATTAATGGTTTCATACATTAAATCTTTTTGGTCCTAAGAATTAATGCCCTTGTCCTACCTAGGAATTTTTTTTCTTGACAGAAATAAGATTATTTGTAAATTGAACTACAGAGGTAATTTTTCTTATCTGACAAAAGGTACAATATTTGCCTTAAGTCCATATCTATTGGCTCTTTGTGTATTAAGCTGTTTCTAAATCAGTCATGGGAATGGGAGGGATTAATTATTATTTGACCTCCTCTTGACAATACAGATTTACCAAGTGAAACCACATTATTTAGTACAAATAAAATATCTTATAGAATATTACTTGCCATAAAATTTTGGATAAAATATGTATATAATGCCGCATTTGAACATTTTAAAACTAGATGCAGCAAAAATATGGAATAAATATATGAATTTTTCCTTTGTGTTTTGCAAATTGTATATAATAAAAAGGTAGAACATAAGGAAGAGAACTGTAGATATTTAAACAAACTACACATAAATTTACTGTGTGTGTGTGTACACACTGATACACTTCCACTCATGTCACAATCATTATCATCCATTTTTACTCAACTGAAATTTGCATGGCTTTGGCACCTCTATTAAAGCATTCAATATATCTCCCATCAATTGTTAAGATCTTATAGTAGAAGAAATAATGAAGATAAAGAACAAAGTTGGAGTGAAGATAAGAGAATCTGCTTACCATTTGTCAAGCGCCTAACTACGTGGTTCAATTCTTTTAATTAATCCTCACAGTACCTTTATGATATAAGTAGTTCAAAACCACCATTCACCTCTAAGGGAAGACGAGACTTTCCACTCCTATAAAGTGTGAAGTGTCTCCAACACGCACAGGGCCAGGTCGACTATGCCCTAGAAGATTGCTATGACACAGAATTGCCTCCACAGCAGTGAGTTTGTTGGTCTATTATTCCCATGTGCAGGTTAAAGGGACAATCAAAAAGGATGAGAAACTTTTCAAATTGCCTTTATCACAACCAATAAAACTGAGAATTTCATTGTAGTTGGTTGCAAGTGGACTCTTAATGGCAAGATCAATAGTTTGAATCCACTAGCCAAAGGAAAAAGCAGTTCTGTTTTCCCTAAGGGGTTGTTATCAGTTTGAATAAACTCCAATATTTGATACATAGGAGGTATTCAATAAATCCCTGGTGAATAACTGAGCTCATCAAAGGAATGTTTGGTATTCGTGGACCAGAGGACAACTGATTCACAACAGAAACTAACTTTGACCACAACCTGTGTTATATACAGTTTTTCTAATGGCTTCCATCTGGTTTTCTTATTTTCCTCTTTCAACATGTTGAAAATGTTTCTTCAAAAGATTTATTTATTTGACTCCCAACCACAAGAAGCCCAGGGCCACATGCGTTGTTGTTATTGTCTCCTCAGCAGTTATACTCTTTAACTTCAAGCTGCAGAAACTCACTCTAGCTGTCTTAAACATGTAAAGAAGGTGAACTCTGCCTCCTATTATACATCCACTTCACCAAATATAATACAAAGTTGAAATATGACACTTCCCAAGAAAAAGCACCACATTCCACTATTGACTCCCATTTATTTTGTGTTTTCTTCCTCTGGGTTGATGTTTGGGGGACAAGGAACATGTATCATTTACAACTAAAACTCAACAATTGTCACTCAACCAATAATCACTCTTGTTCTGCAGGATTCAGATGAGTCTAAACTTGTCAGGTAAGTTTTACTCATCCCCCAAGAAATTCCTTTTTCAAAATTGTCCTCACTAATTACTTTCAAGTGAGTGAGTTTCGGGGTTTGGCAGCATGAATTAATGCTTTACACAATATTTTCAAAGTGTGAAGAATATATTTAGAACATTTCTATATTGGGGGAATTTTAATATAAGCCTTGTTTTTCAGCATTAAGAATATGAAGTACAATATATTTCTGGATCTGTGTAACCTTTTCTTCTGCAGTATTTTTGAACAGTGGCTCCGAAGATACCGTCCTCTTCAAGAAGTTTATCCAGAAGCCAATGCACCCATTGGACATAACCGGGATTCCTACATGGTTCCTTTTATACCTCTCTATAGAAATGGTGACTTCTTTATTTCCTCCAGAGAGCTGGGCTATGACTACAGCTACCTACAAGATTCAGGTACAACTCAAGTTCTTTCCAGTAAATCACTGAATCTGGGGGAGCAAATTTCTTTCAACAGTGTTTAAATTCATTTTCATATGTGAACTGGTATTTTACAACCCCCTCTAGTTAAGTTTTAAATGGTATATTTTAATTTGAAGGGTGAAAAAAATCAATCTAAGTGAAATTAAGACATATTTAAGAAAGGGAATGCAAATAAATGAGGGAGAAAAAATGAAAATCCTATTTTAAAATGGCAAGGATACAAAGCCAATCCACCCCATATGATCAGCAGTCCTTATATACATCAAAAGATTATCAGTTTCATTCACAAGAAATTGAAATTTTAGTTTACAGTAAGATAATTTGGATTGACCATCATTTCTCATCCATTAGATTTAACATTCAAATGTTTAACAACAATGCATTCTCTTGGCAAGATTGTAGAAGTAGCTCTTGTTATACCTTGATAGTGGCCATGCAAACTGATGTAATCATTGAAGAGGGGGATTTGTTAAAACTCTATCAACACAGGGCAGAGCACAAGAAATATTTTGTAACTTAGTATTTTCTGTTTAATTATTCTGGAAATCTCAAGTGCTCTGAAAAATAAACTGTTCATTAAAGAAAAGGTGGCATACCTTAATCGATAAATGAGAAGCCTGATAGAAAAATGCTATTCCTCTTCATCACTTGTTCATTTTAAGATATTAATTTTGAAGCATATTTTAAGACTTCTGACAGGCTAGTTATATTTCTAGGTGATTTTATTCATGTATTTGATATTTCTACATATACTTGTTGAATGTTTCTTTGAATAAGGCATTGTGTTTGATACTCTCAACAGAGTGGTAATAAACAGCATCTTTGTCTTCCTGAAGCTTACCTCCTAAGAAAAGAAATAAACCTTAAATACTTTTTCATTTGATTACTTTAAGTATCAATGAAGTAACATTTCAGAGATTAGTATTCACTCATTAGGAGCATTAACTACTTTGTTGTTGAAGTGACTCTGACGCGTGGAAACAGACTATGTGTCAGTATAAAACAGTGCTTCACCAAGTTTTCAATATTAGAAGCTCACTAGGTGGAGTGGAGCCTCCAACCTTTGAATTAGTATATTATTGACAATCCTTATTTCTGATGATGCAGCTGATCTCAAATTGGCAAGGGGCACAGAAACCTGCTGCTAGGTCCCACAAAGCCTTGATTAATGGATCTCCATCATTTTGTTAGAAATGGAGAAGACAATGATAGTTTCTCAGCAGATACATTATGGCCACATTTGAATTTCAAAAGATGGTTGTTCAGCAGTGTCTGGGAAGTCTTGCAGTGGTCACAAAGCAGACGCAAGAAGGTCAGGCTAGTGAAATATTACTGCAGGAGGAAGAGAGGAAAATGACTGTGGCGTAGATTGCATAGTGGTGGTAGTAAGTGGCGTAAAGAAGCATGGACCCAAAACCCACTCTGCTTGTGTCCACTCCCACTCATACCGACCCTAATAGGTCAGAGTAGAATGAAGCCTTGACTTTCCAAGACTGGAAGACTTTACAGGAGTGGAAAGCCCTGTCATTCTACCTTAAATTTCCTGGCAGTTTCAAACAACTGACTTTGTATTTAAAAGCCCACTAATTCTCTATGGGTACTGAGAAGTATAAAAATACATACTGATAATATCTCAAAGTCAATATATTCTTTCAGAAAAACTTATGTACTGAATTTTTACTAAGGACATACTAGAGATATCTTGAAGCCATCGTGCCTATGCAACTGGTGCATGGCGATTCAGTTCAGTGTGGTTGGGTCAGTGGGGTCAGGGACAGATTGCTACGAACGGTTGATTGTGGCTCTCTATATGATATGGCTTGAGTTAGGAGATACCTGGGTGAAGAGGACTCTGGGGCAATTTGATATGCAGGTCTTAAGCTCAGAGAAAAGCTTTGACTTGGAGATACCAATGCTAAGACATCAGCTAATAGCCTTGACCTTCACATGTAGTAGTAGTTATTTGTATACTATTTTATACATTTATATATTTTAAATGGAGACTCAGGAAGGTAACGTGACTAATTCAAAATCACAAATTTGGCAAAGGGCAAACATAGAGTAGAATCCAAAACTAAGCATCTCTCCAGAAGATTGTCCCCCTGTGGCCCTTGTACTTTTCTTGTATATATATATTCTGTCTATATCTCACTGCTTAATCTCTAGCACACACATGGGTATATTTTACTGAAAATAACAAAAAACACTGGGTAAGATGGAGGTTAGTAGGGATGCATAATGCCTGCAGCTATTTATTTCTTACTAAATTATAATAAATGAGCTTCATTTGAAATAGTAGTCTATTTACAATAATTTTATAGTGGTTGTAAAGTTTAATTTAGTGAGCTATGATTTCAAAGCATGACACAGAAGCTTCTATTTTTTATTTCCTGAATTATTCTGTATTTTTAATTCTGCTGTACTTTCAGAGAGTTGGAAACCTGTTTCTATTTTTTGCTAAACTTTCAGCTTAAAAAACCTTTATGCGTTCTTGACATAATTTAGTTCAGTGATTCATTATTCATTATTTTAGTTGTTCGTGTTTATAATTACCTAAGAGTTTTCTGTAAAAAGGCTTCTGATATCTGACATTTGTCAAACATTTTCTCTTTTAATAGAAACAGGAAATTTTGATGGCTGAGCCCTGGTGGCATAGTGGTTGAGTGCAGGACTGAGACCCATGGGCTTGGTGGTTCAAATCCAGTGGCAGCCCTCCAGGAGCAAGACTGGGTAGCTCCCACGACAACCAGAGGGCAGTGATGCCCCCCAAAAAAATAGAATCAGGAAATTTTGAATATTGAATCTTGAAAAATGGAATAGGTGACTTTTTGGCATGCATAACTGATTAAGATATTTGACCCAAGAAGTTCTGGGTCCTCCTATGGTACACTTCTGTTTAGAGCCTCCTTCTTTTAATATATAAGATAAGAAAGAAAGTATTGCCACCAAATCATGGATGATTTCATTTGATAAAAGTATCACTGAGACAGCAGTCAGTGTAAGACATGAAAAAATAATAGAAGAATTCATAAATTATCAAGGGGACATGGGGGAGTGAGGCATAAAAATGAGAAGCTGATGCTGGGGGCTCAAGTAGAAAGAAAAAGTCTTGAAAAAGATGATGAGAATATATGTACAAATGTGTGTGACACGATAGCTATATGTATGGATTGTGATAAGAACTGTAAGAGCTCTCAATAAAAGAAAACAAAATTAAAAAGGTAAAAAATATATATCACTGAGAGACTGAAAATGGGTGATTTAGTTGCTCACTAGAAAGAGATATGTGTGTGATCCAATGACTATATTCTCAATGTTTTCTGATTCTAGCTTGTGGTAACCTATTCAATTCCCTAATAAACTCCCATAACTGTGAATATACCTATATAATATGTAAATATATATAATTGTGAGATATATATATCAAAAGATGAGTCCACTGCTTGAATATATCCTGCACCTAAATCTAGTCACTTCTGAAGATAGCGTTTCCATCTCACTCACCCTCCCCCCAGGTTCTGCTCACTTGGATTTGCAGCATACCTACAGAGCAATTGGGCAGCTTAAGGGACCCAACCACCAAGTCTGATGGTGCCATGGACTGAGAGCATTGGGCTGCTAATCACAATGTCAGCAGTTTAAGATCCACATCTACTGCTGAGGGAAAAGACGAGGCTTTCTAATCCTGTAAAGACTGACTGCCTTAGAAAACCATTGGGATATTTTTACTCTGTCCTATTAAGTGCATATGTGTATACGAGAATCAACTTGATGGCAGTGAGGGAGGGACACAATGGTGAAATGGGTTATCTTTGCTTCCCTGAAGGACTAAGCAGGTGCGTTATTATGATGAAAAAACAATTCCTTGGTATCATTTTCCTGGCTTTTCCTACCAGGGTAGTTTTTCTTGATTGTCCACATGATTATCTTGTATCTTTCAAGAAAATCTACCAAGAGTATCCACTGAAGTTAAAACAAAACTAAAAGACCTTCCTGAGCGAATCTCTCTGTTTTGACGCTAACTGGCTCAGTAGAACCCCTAATAAACCACTGTTTTGACTGAACTGGGTTGTATTTTTTTTTGAAGGTACATTAATGAGACTAAGAAAATAATAGTACTATGAGATTTTTTGGGCAGCTCTCCCCTGATTATGGAGATATCTTTGAAAACATTTTTGTTTAGAATAAAACTGTGCATTTGTGAAATGGAAATTTGAATTAAAAATTGAGATGAGTTACCATATGCACAAATACTAGAGATTAATTGTGCAGATGGGATTTCATCAGTGTAATATTATTTACTGGTTTGTCAATAGATGTGTTGGCTATGTGCACTCACTACTCAAATGTCTTACCATCAAAATCACACCAGAATTCTAACTCATTCTTCTATTTAATGCAAAGGTGATCTTCTGGGACACCTTCCCTGACTCTCTTGGCAGATTAAATGTTCTTTCCCCAAGACTCTATTGTATATTTTATATAATATTATTTTAAAACATTATTGAAATAATTGGTTAACTGGTATGCTTTCTTTTCCACTTATTTCTTTTAGAGCAGAGACTTTTTATTCCTATTTCATTTTTATTTCCAGCCTAGACCACTAGCAAGGTCCTGGATGCCATGTAATTTGAGAAATATCTATGAAAATCTACTCATAATCAGAACTTGGGATATGCAAAGCATGAATCTAGAAAAATTGGAAATGGTTTAAATGAAATTAAATACATAAAGATTGACATCCTAGGTATTACTGAGCTAAGGTGGACAAGTATTGACTAGTTTATATTGGAAAATCGTATTATTTACTCAGCTGGAAATGACAAAATCACGAGAACGGTGTTCAATTCCTTGTAGAAAGGACATTTTAAAATCAATCTCGAATTATAATGTTGTATGTATTAGGATTATATCTCTCAACTTTCAAAGAAATCCATTCAATACAACTGCTATTCAAATTCAGAAGATACTGATGGAGAAATTGAAGAATTACACCAACATCTTCAGTTAGAAAATAGTCAAACAGACAAGTGATATCCACCAATGATTATGAGCATGGAAGATAAAAGTTGTACACAAAGAAGAAGGAATAGTCAGAGAAAAATTTGGACTTGATGATAGAAATGAAGGTGGATAGAATTTTACAGGACAATTGACTTGCTCAGATAAAATACCATTTCTCAACAACACAACTGAATACTATGCACATGGATTCCCATGTGCATAAAAAATAAACAGAAAACAAATGGAAATCAAATTGACTACATCTTTAGGAAAAGATGATGGGAAAAAAGTTCAATATCAGCAGCTATGAGCAAGAAACAATGTTGCTGAAGACAAAAGTTCAAGCTAAACTTAAACCACTAGCCATGAAGGATCCAAGAATTGAAGAAATACCTTTGAAATGTTTCATCTAGCTGATGATACCCTAGAAATACTAACTTGTCTATTCCCAGAAAATTGAAAGAGAGCTACTTGGACAGCTATTTGTAAGAGATTCATATTTGTAACCATTCCAAAGAAAAATGACCCAACAGAATGTTATAATTATGGAACAATACCATTGATATCATATAGTAGTAAAACTTTTGCTGAAAACCCTCCAGCAATGGTTGCAGCAGTAATTATACAGGTAATCACCAGAGAAGACTGAATTCAGAATAGATCATGAAAAAAGGAGGGTCATTTCTGATGTCAGATGGATGTTGACTACCAAAAAGATGTTTACTTGTTTTTAACTGCCTACGCTAAGACATTCAACTGAGGGATGATATGAAACTCTGGATATCCTTGGGAAGAACAGGGACTCCAGAATGCTGCAGTGTACTCCTGTAGAACTTATACATGGTTCAAGAGGCAGTTGTCTAAACAGAGCAAAGGAATCAATCATGCAAGAGTTAAAATGAGGGTAAGTGTGTCTGGGGGAGGGAAGGAGTTGTATCCTCTTATCATACTTATTCAGGCTGTATGCTGAAAAAGTAATCAGAGAAGTGGGCTTATATGAAGATCTGAGCATCAGGATGGGAGGAAGGCTTGTTAGCAACCTGTGATAAGCAAGATGACAAACATTGCTTGCTGAAAGTCAAGAGGACTTCAATAACTCGCTGCTGAAAATTGAGGATTACAGCCTTCATTATGGGTTATAATTTAGTAAAAAGAATACTCAAATTCTCACAAATGGACCAAGAGATAACTTCATGATATATGGAGAAAAAGATAGTCCTTGTCAAGGTTTTTTTCTTGGTTGGGTCCACTGTCAATGCTCACAGAATAGATATATTGCTTCTGGGTGTGAATCTGCTTCACAAACCCTCTTTAGCCTGTCGAAACTCAGGGAAATTGCTTCGAGAACTTCCGTCTACCTCCCACCAGGGTCTTGTCATTTGCCTCCTATTCACGTGAAAGTTGGACATTGATTAAGGAAGGTCAAAGAAAAATTGAAGCATGTGTATGATGTATATCGTGGTGCTAGAGAAGAATGTTGAAAATGTCATGGAGAGCAATCTGTCTTGGAAGAAATTTGACCAAAGTGCACTTTCAAAGATGGCCAGTCTTCAGCTTACATATTTTGTACAAGTTGTCAAGAGAGGCTTTATCCTGGAGAAGTGCATCCTACTTGATAAAATGGAAGGGCAGTGAAAAAGAGCAAGGCCCTCAACTCTACGGGTTAATACAGTGTTGCCATCACAGGCTCCAGCATAAGCCCACTTGTGAGGCTGGAACAGGGCTGGGCATTGTTGCTTTCTGTTGTGCATATGGTTGCTAGGATTCAGAAATGACGTGGCACCAAACAACAACAACAACAACAACAACAAATATATACCAGTACATACACATAATATATTCCATAATGTCTACTCTCTAGTGCTTGTGATCAAGTCAGAAACATTAAACATAACTAGAAACAAGTATTGAGCTCCCAAGTCCCACGCTCCCAAGTCAGCTAAATAAGTTAACATTTTAGCTATTTAATCTACAGTTTGCAAAATATTCATAAGTAATAGGTATAGCGCTTATGCGTTGGGCTGATAACCACGAACTCAGCAGTTCGAAACCACCAGCTGCTCTGTGGGAGGAAAATGAGGCTTTCCATCCTATAAAGAGTTAAGTCTCCGAAACCCACAGGGGCCTTTCTGCCCTGTCTTAGATGATCACTATGAGTCAGAATCTACTCTAGGGCAGTCAATTTCCGTTTGAGCTTTAATAACATCTTAATTTATTAGATGTCTCTCTGGAGTTTCTCATGTATCAAAAAAAGATTTTAGCACTCTTACTACCTAATCATCTCTCTCCTATAATTTCTAAGAATGTCTAATATCATCATTTGAATTTAAATATGCTCCCGGGATTTTGTTTTACTACATAGTAGTCATATGCCATAACTCTCCTATAAATGCATTTCCTGCATGCTCATTCCCCTTTTGTTTGATTTTTAAGTACCTATCACTAAATATACTACACTTTTAAACAAGAATAGAATCGTTTTCCTAGGTAACACCCTCTACACAGCCCTTATCTTCTTCCACATTCATGGGCATGTTCACCATCTATTGTGTGTCCTACAGCACTTTCACTCACTCAGTAAACCTTTTTTATCGTCTCATCTGTGTTTGCTATACTGTGTCAGATTCTAGCATTACAGAAATTGAGATAACTAAAACAATTCTTGTATGCCAGTTTATCATACTAGAGAAGGCAGTCACATAAACAAACAACTTTAATATGTTGTGATGGGGGCAATAACCGGGGGGGGGGGGGGGAAGCACTAAATCTATGTCTATTGCATATGCAATGCTTAATGCTTGTTAAAATTAAATGAAAATGCTCTAAAGGACCATGCGGCTTATGAAAAGATTAAGTTTGTCTTCATTAAATAAGTTCAGAATAACATAAAGATACCCAATCGGCATGCTATCTTGCTAGTGTCCAGTTCAACTTTCAAAACTGGGTGAGTTCAGATATAAAAAGATTTTTATGGACAGCAATAGTCTGAATTACTGTGTTCATATATTATAAAGTGAAGCTATGAGGGGATTTTTAGACTGTGACCTCTGTGAACACAGCAAAGAATCCTGGTGATTAGTGGTCAAGGACTTGACTGCTAATTGAAAAGCAGGCAGTTTAAACCCACGAGCATTCTGTGGAAGAATTATGTGACCACCTGGTCCTGTACAGATTGATGTCTGGGGAAATTTCAGGGCAACTTTGCTTCATCCTACATGACCTCTATGAATCAAGATCAACATAACAGCTGAGGGTTTATGAATACAGAAACTGTTGGAACATCCTTGCCACACCCTGAGATTTCTGAGCATTTGTCAGTAGTTAGTACACTTATGGTTCACCAAATAACTTAAAAATATGGGTTAAGAGTTAACACCGTTCTATAGCGGACCATATTTTTAAAATATCAGAGCAAGTAACTGTGAGTACAAGAAAGTCAAAACAAACTCATTGCCTCCAGTAGAAGCCAGCTCAGAGCAAACTCATAGGGCAGGAGAGAATCAGCTCTGTGCATTTCAGAGACTGCAGCTCTTCACAGAAGTAAAACGCCCATCATTCTCCCATGGAGCGACTGGTGTATTCAAGCTGCTCACCATGCTTTTGTCGGTCCAATGAGTAACTACTATGCCACGAGGCTCCATGAGAATTGAAAAATTCATAGAGACCATGTACTGGGCACTGTGCTCTCTACAGATATCAGTAATTAATCCCCAAACATCGAAGCAAGTCAGTATTGTTTACCTCTCTTGCCAAAACTGAAGAAACTAAGAGGGATATTCATTGTACTTTTCAGAGCAGAGCTGACTTTCAAATACAGGCATATGACTCCAAAGTAGTCTGCAATATACTAATAAGAATGGAGATTGATATTGTTGCCGGTAACAACAAGAAAAAAGTAAACATATTGAAATGCCTTTCTTTTTCAGACCCAGAGTCCTTTCGAGACTACATTAACTCCTACTTGGAACAAGCCAGTCAGATCTGGCAATGGCTCCTGGGTGCGGCTGTGGCAGGGGCTGCCCTCACTGTCGTGTTGGGTGGAATCACCAGCTTGCTGTGTCGATGCAGGAGAAAGCAGCTCCCTGAAGAAAAGCAGCCCCTCCTCATGGAAAAAGAGGATTATCAAAGCCTATTGTCCCAGAGCCATTTATAAAAGGCCTTGGCATTAGAGTAGGGCATACACGCCTGGTCTTATTTTTACTCATAGTGGTGGTCATATCCATTCTCAGAATTGTACTCTAGCAAATGCCTGGTCTACAGCCATCACATCGACACAGTGAAAACACATGTATGCTTGACTTCATGCTTTAGTCAATTCAGCACTCTCACATGTTCCCTTAAGCCCATCATTTCAACAACAAGAAAATGGAGCGATTTGATAGAGTAAGTCTTACAGGTTACTGAAATAAAATGCCCTTTACAAAGTTTAAATAGTTATGAGTGTTGGTTCTTAGTTTTTTAACAACATATTTTATTGTAACCCTCCACTCCGTTTTCATTTTATTGTGATCTGGGTGAAAGTTTACAGAACACATTGCTTTTCCATTCAACATGCGCAGACAATTTGTCTCATAATTTGTAGACAATTTGTCTACTACTTGATGTAGTAGAACTCTTTCCATCTCCTCCCTAGGTTCCCCATTTCCATTCATTTTTCCTTGCCTTCTGAATTTTGCTTTGGGGGAAATGATGCGCTGGAGTCTTGTCTGCTTGACTGTTCCAAGGAACACATTCTTTGCAGTGCTCATTGCCTTTGCAGACTTGTCTCATCGTTGCCTGAACAGCGATCCCCAGGGTTCTGTGGACTCAGTTCCAGATTTCCCGCTTGCCTAATGGCCATAGACATGGGAGTTCCCAACTTCTCTGGCACTCGGGTCACTTTTATGGTTTTCGATGTGGCCCTGCACTTTTCTCTTCATCTCTCTCTCTAGGACGTTCAAGGCTAACCCTGAGCAGAGTGAGAGATCATGACTGGTGAACATCACCTGGTTCTGATCTCAAGCGCATCAAAGTTGTGTTTCACATGGTCCAGTTGTCCATTGGATCAAGTTTCTTTGAGACTTTCTTTTCTTTTACCCTTTTTTGGCTCTGGTTAGGGAAAGGCCAATAGTTTCCACATCTTAGGTGGCAATGCATAGCTTTTACATCTCCAGTCACTGCTCATCTAAGTAGGAGGCAGAGAACTTTCCCAGCTACATGGCATGCCAATGGGCCTAAATGTTGCCAAAGACCATTCTTTCATTTTTGTAAAAATCTACATTCATTAACGACTTTGGCTTTGATTACATTTGCCTTTTCCTCAGAGAATGTATTCTTCCCTTCATTTGACATTTGTACGGATCTCAGATATCTCACATAGAAGATCACTCTCAGTTCTTTTTTGGCCATAGATTTGCCTCTGCTTTTTAAGGTCATTAAGAACAAGGGCCTCAGCCATTCGATAAATCTAAGTGCCTGTCACCAGTGCTATCTAGAAAATATGGTGAATATGATCATGAGCCCATTAACAAATTCCTCTTCTAAAAATTACATTAGAAAGTGTTTAAAGAGCTATAAAACCATGAAAAAATGAGAACAATTACCGTCTGTAGCTTTAGTAAAATAACTCAGTTCCATATTTCCTTGTCTATTAAGAGCTTAAATTACCATGTCCAGATAATCCCTCTATTTGAATCTTTGGGCCCAGGTGAATTTCTAAAAAGGGTACAATTGATACTATATTTGTCTTCTATAGCTTTGTGAAGCATAAGAGACAAGCACCAGAAGCAGAAGTGATAGAGGGACTAATTTATTGCCGTGAAAGAAAAACTGTCTAGTACTTAGAGTTTTTCCAAACTGCAATGGACCTTCTTTGAAAATAATAAGTGACTCTAACTGGAATTATTCATATGCAGAATTGCCTGGCTAATTTGATTTATATTCGAGAGAGAAAATGTGAGCACTGATTCTAAAGTAATGCTTATTTAACAACAATTTCCCTATTCAGGTCAAAGCCAAACCTTTTGTTTAAAACCTCTCTGTGACAGCCATATTGTTCCAGCATAGTTCACCAAATGCCACCTTCCAACCTTCCAACAAAACTTGCTTGCCTTTTTTTGTCATCAATTTCAATAGCGGCCTTAAGACCGTGTGTGCTTATCTCCTCAGTATTTCCAATTAGTTCTTCAAATTAATCTTTTGACCTATGTCTCTAAATGGCAACACCACTGTCTCTTGGTGCTGTGCTCCGAAGATCAGCCTACCAAATTCATTCTGGCCACTGCACTTCTACTTTTCTGGACAAGTGTTTAAAAATATCTTTCAATTCTGAATTCTAATTCTATAAGATTTGAAATACCAAGTTCATATGGTTTGCGAATATATTTAGGAATAAAATGGCTGAAGAATATGACCATTCTTGGGGATAAAGCCTGTTGTACAGAAGATACTGACCTAACGCCAAGCAACACGTAGTATCTGTAGTATCTGTTCAATGATTGCTTCAATTTCAGCTCTCCCCATTTGGGTGTCCAAGGAAAACAAAACGTCCTACATTAACAAAGTGGTCCTGGTTCATTTATTTAGACTAAACAGATATTTACCATATATACTTGAAGGAATCTCATTGACCAAAGTGAAGTTGTAATATTTAATACACCTAGTCATAGGGTCCTATACACTGTCAGAGGTATTACTTGCTAGCCTGTTACTGCTGCAAAGGAGGGAAGGTTTGTGAGACTAGGGAGCAGACACTTTATCATTACACAAATTTCCTGCATAAGACTTCTTTAAGGATAATTTCCTGCATAAGACTTCTTTAAGGATAAGGAAGCAAAGGTACCACTTTAATGACTAAGGGTTGCCTATTACAGGCCATGATCATTTCAGTCTCCTCATACACATGCAAATTTTGGATGATGAAAAAGATAAATGGAACAATTGACCTGTGGAGTTGGAGAAAACCAATCAAGATACCAAGACTGCCACAGATAAAATCCAGAATTCTTCTAGAATTTAAGACAACAATTATCAGTTTGTTTACTTGGGGCATGTCATCAAAAATGAATTATTAACAAAAAGACATCATGTTTAGTAAAGGAAAGAGTCCGGGGAAAATGAGGGAAACTCTGGATGAGACAGTGACACAATATGAGAGTCCAAAGGGACCTTTCAAAAAAGGTACAAAGGAGGTACTCCCTCCAAACCAGAATTTCTTTTCCCACAGTTATTTGGGAAAAAAATTTTAAATATTTTTATAGAACAACCTTTTCACCTTCAAAATGCTCTTTCCATTACACATTTGTCACATCTGTGATTCCATTCTTGGAAATATTTTTCAAACTCATCTGTTTGGATGGCTAATCGCACCTCCCTTCTTTTGTTCTTCATCTCTTCTACATTGTCAAACTGCTGTCCTTTAAAGTCCCTCTGTATTCACGAAAACAAAAAGAAGTCACATGGCGAAAGTTCATGGCATTCTGTTTTTGGTCAAAGTCTGACACACTGAAATGGTTTGTTTTGTGAGTATATGCATTGTCATGGTGACAAAACCAGTCCCCCATTTGCCATAAATCAGGTCTTTTTTGTCACATAGTCTTCCACAATGTTTTCAGCATCTCTAAATAGAAAGCTTAATTAACAGTCTGATCTGGTGGAAGGAACACCAAATGCACTATCCCCCTCACATCACATCCAGGATTTGGGGGAGGGTTACCCCCTTGTACATACCAATGACCTATATAAACATACAAACAATCATGAACACGGCATAGGAAGGACAATGTCTTGTTTTGTTAAAATAAGGTCACCATATATTGGAGCCTGCTCAATGGAAACAAAAACAAATCCTTACCTAGGTGCATATCTACAAAAGATTTAAAAGTGGATCATAAGCAGTGACATTTAAAGAGTGGATTTAATTTAGTTAGAAATTTGAATGAGCAAAACAGAGAGCAAGAGGAAAGAGGAAGAAAAATTGAACAATGTCTTTCTGAAGTTGCTGGGGAAGGGAGCACAGCACATGATTTCTGTCCTGGTCTCAGCACTTATGTGTTAAGTTTAGTTCATTTAAAGGATGCCAGTGTGCTTTGGATAATGCAAAGGAATTATGTGAGTCCCATGGCTATATTTAATAGAAAAGGTAAGTTTTGAGTCTTGAGTAGTACTTCAAGTTACTTTACATTGCATTTTAAATAAAAGTCCACCTAGGAATTGTTGGTTGTTCTGCCAAAGATACATATGAAGTAATTTTTTTTAAAAAAGAAGAAAGCAATGCCCATTTTTATCAGTGTACCTCAAAGGAAAACATTATCTTGTTTTTCTACGAATTTCAGGTATCTCCTTGTGTGTGGGGTAACAGCTGTCATAAGAATATCGGCAAATTAATTGCATGGTTCTCTCAGTAAGGCACAAAAATGCTAGGCTGGGCATTTGGAGATACCTGCCAGTTTCATTAAATTCTAATCAGCATTACATTCTGTAGCTTTGTGTGTCTTTGTGTGTCTTTTATAAATTGTGCCATTTTCTGCTCTGATCCCTTTCCGTTGCCACATTATAAGTCACATTTTGTTACAGAGAGAGAAATAAGCAGCTGCCACTTTTCTGTTCCTTTTTCTCTGCTTTGTACAAAAGAAAAAGAAAGTATTTTTAGTACCCAACCTTTCCAAAAAGTCAAATATGTAACTCTCCATCTGTAGAAACAAATACGTGATGGGTACAAGTCATTTCAACCAGTGTCGCTAACAGGCTGACAACTGGCATTGATGGTGAGTGTTTCCAAATAGGCCTTTACTTGTTTATATGGGCTTTGATTTATAGGAACAGCTTTCTTTGTCATCATAAAAAGGGCCTCATTTGAGCCACCTATTGTGAAGCTTGTGCTATTTTGGAGAATATGTAAGTAGAATCAAATTTCACTCCCCCTCTGATTAGACTCTTTTTAAAAGCTGCTGAAATGCAAGGAACAAGAATTTGGTTTTGTTTTTCCCTAAACTTTTCTTTGCTTTCATTCAGAAGCATTTGCAAGTGTGTACACTATTATGAAAATAAATGTGTCTATGTCAACCATTGAGGGGCTTTAACAACAGCAACAATGAAGTTTAAATAGCTGCTGTTAGATTCCATCAAGTTGCTACTGCATCACAGAACAAATTGTTCCCTCTATTGAGCCATCCGGTCCTCACAGTTGTTGTGTTTGAATCCATTGTTGAAGCCACTGTGTTAACCCATCTGGTTGAAGGTCGTCCCTTTTTTCAATGATCCTCTACTTTATCAGTCATAATATACATTTTCAGAGGCTAGTATTTCTTGAATACATGTCCACGTACATGAGAGGAAGCCTTGTCATCCTTATTTCTAATGAACTTTCTGGCTACGCTTCTTCCAAGAAGGCATTATTTGTTCTTCCACGGTGCTTTCAATATTCATTCCCAAGAGCATCATGCACATGCATCAGCTCTGCAGTACCCCTTATGTAGCTTTCACAGGCATATGAAGTAATGAAAAATGCAATGGTTTGAGTCAGGTACACCTTAGTGCACAAAGTGGATGCTTTGCTCTTTTATACTTTATATATATATATATATATATGTCTTTTTGTTTTGGTTTGGTTTGGTTTGGGGGCATCACTGCCTTCTGGTGGTGGGAGTAGGAGGCCCAGTCTTGCTGCTGGATTTGAACCTCCATCCCAGTGGGCCGCAGTCCCCCGCACAACCACTACACTACGCCACCGGGGCTCAGCCTCAGTCTTTTGCAACTGAATTGTCCATTGTAGTATGCCACTTAGCTTCTTGACTGCTGTTTCCATGAGAAATGATTGTGGACCCAAACAAATCATTGATCACTTTAATATTTATTTATCAGATGTCATTCTTCACATAGATTGTCTTCTTGGGTTATTTACTCAGCATAGAGGTGGAACCAATACAGTATAAGGAAGCATACCCTAACTGATTTTAAACTGCACAGTATTTCCTAGTTCTATTTGCAAGGCTACCTCTTGCTCAGGTACAGATTCCACATAAGTACAATGAAGTGTTCTGCCATTTCCATTCTTCTCAAGGTTATTCACAATTGGTTATGAACTCCCATCTATTGTCTTTGAGATAGGCAAGGGAAATGGAAAGTTCACATCGATTAAGTGAAAGCCATGTGCACAAAGTTCTTATTAAGACAGGTTGTAGTTAGTGACTAAATGGGAACGGGAAAAGACTAGGAATTCATTAACCTAGGAATTAACCTAGGAATTCATTAACGGTTAAGTAACGGTTAAGCCCCCAGGAGAAGTTGTCCCATAGGGGCAGCTAGCCAGAGACATTTCAGGCAAGTCCAGGAGATATGACCTTGCCCCCCAACAACCCAGCAACTTTGGAACTCATGACATAAAACAAGATTTAGAGGAACAATGTCATCATGGGCTACCCAGACACAATTACCAAGGGAAGGACGTGAGGCCACATCCATGCCAAGATCCAATTTAGCCCCTAATGAGTAATACATAATTATTTACAAAAATGTATTACTATCCCCATTGCTGCTGCATTTGCCTTACAGTGCTGGTGAAGAATATTGAATATACCATAGACTGTCAGAAAAAAAAATGTCTTGGAAGAAATACAGCCTGAATGTTCCTGTGAGGCAAGAATAGTGAAACTTATTCTCATGTATTTTGGACATACTGTCAACAGAGATCAGTCCCTGGAGAAGGATGTCATGCTTGATAAAGCAGAGGTACAATGAAAAAGAAGAAGTCTTGCAACAAGATGGACTGACACTTTGTCATGAGCTCAAGCACAGAAACCATTGTGAGGACAGCTCAGGAATGGACAGCGCTTTCTTCTGTTTTTCATAAAATCAATATGATGCAGTACAAATTCGTCCACACCTAACTACAAAATCACCCCGATATATAGTATAAATATGCATATTTTTTCTTTTGGTTTGGAGTTTCCTGTAAAAACTTCCTCCTCATCTCTACTGAGGTCAGGTGTGAGTAGTCTCTTTCTCTGTGAAATAATTTGCACTGTCTTCTTGTTATCAATAAACCTATCAACATGTGCCTTTTATAATCTAAGTGCCACCTCTGTATAACCTAATCAAAAGCAGTTAAGAGTTTTTCAATCTATGAGAGTCAAAGATGGGGTGACCTCCAATTCATAATATTTTGGGTAGTCAAATAAACATGAATAACTATTTTTCTGGTATTCTCTGCTGTCAGCTAAGTTATCTGACACCAGCAATGAAACTTACCTGGATTTCTGGGAGATCCTTGTTGATACTCTGTTGTAGCTACTTTAAAAATACCATTAGTGAAATCTTACTTACATTAGATTTCAATGATATTGCTCACATATTTCCTCATTCTGGTGGGTCACTTTTCTTTGCAAGGAGGATAAATATAGATTTCTTACAATCTGTTGGTCAGGTCTATGTCAACTTCTTGACATAGACAAAGGAGTATTTCAGTGCCGTGTCATCTTGCTGAAACATTTCAATCAGCATCCCATCAATTCCTGGAGACTTGTTTTTGGCCCATGCCTTTAGTGCAGCTTGAAATTCTTCCTTCAATACCACACGCTAACTCCTGAAATGATTGACTGTTGACTAGATTTTGTTGGTGGTTTTTGTTAGGTGTCATCCAGTCAATTACAACTCAGAGCAGGTCTATGTACAACATAATGAAACACCACCCAGTTTGAGGACAGACTCACAATTTCTTTTTATGTTTGAGCCCATTGGTATAGCTACTGTGCATCGAGTTTTTTTTTTAATTTCTTTATTCAATGTTCAACTTTGACATGCACATGAGGTCAGAGAAAAATCCTGGGTCAAGTGGACCTTATTTGACAAACTGACTTCCTTAATTTTCAACACTTCAAGGAGGTCTTGTGTCAGGGTAGCTCCTAACAAATCATCATGGGTCCAGCAAGTGCAATTATTCAGAGATAATAAGTGAAGATCATAGTAAAATCATAGATCATAAGGTGGCTAGAAGAGAGATTAAAATAATGGAGTCAGACACATTTCAGTGTAGCATGCTCACCTCAGCCCCACCTGGTGGTTCTAATGAAGATGCAGAAGGTGAGAACTGCAGAAACCAGCAAGCAAGGTTTATTACTAACCAAAGCTTACATATCTTTTGAGGGCATATAAGCTAAGCCCCCTAATTACAGTTAAAGACATATGTCACAGGAAGGGGCTGTGCTATTGGTAATAAGTAGGGGGACAATCTAGGGGTGTGCATACAATCAGAAGGGGAGGGATTGGGGGTATATATGTGACAAGATGGGCAGATGCTAGATTTTGGAGGAAGCCTAATTTTGAATGTCACTGTGCATGTTTGACCTGTTCTCTGGCTCTCCATGGAAACCATTATCAGTAGGGTCTGAACCCCACCTGCAGTGGACCAGACCTTCAGGGAGAAGTAATCCATTGTCCTTAATAGCAGGGAGTGGGCCCCACCTATGGTGGGACCAGCCAGTATGCAACTGAAGACTGAATGCATCTGACCTCCCACCACGCACTGGCAAACAGCCTCTAATGTTGGGCCTATCTTTGGGGGAGACAAAACTGACAATCTTGTCAGTTAGTCTGACAATCTTGTGAGATCTATATACTTGTAGATTTAATCTTGTAGGTTTATATGCCGCAGTGTGTCATTTGATCTCTTGGCCGCTACTTCCATGAGCTTCGATTACGTAGTCCAGCAAGATGAACTCCCTAACAACTTCAGTCTTTTCTCCATTTACCATGATGTTGCCTATTGGTCCAATTGTGAAGATTTTGGTTTTGTTCACATTGAGTTGCAATGCACACTGAAGGCTTCAGAGCTTGATTTTCATCAAGTGTTTCAAGTCATCTTCATTTTCGGGAAGCAAAATAGCATCAGCTGCATATTTTAGGTTGTTAATATGCCTTCTTTCAATCCTGATGCTGAGTTCTTCTTCATATAATCCATCTTATTTTTATGCTCTGCACAGAGATTGAGAGGATACAAGGCTGATGCACATCTTCACTGATTTTAAAACAT
Organism: Nesogale talazaci; assembly: GCA_004026705.1. Classification (NCBI taxonomy): domain Eukaryota; kingdom Metazoa; phylum Chordata; class Mammalia; order Afrosoricida; family Tenrecidae; genus Nesogale; species Nesogale talazaci. Next base: position 74,623 of record PVJH01003076.1, on the reverse strand, counting down.
GCAGTATTCCCTTGATCTGTCCTCCTACTGTCTCTTGATCCATGTACAGGTACCACATGAGCACAAGTAAGTGTTCTGGAATTCCATTCTTCTCAATGTTATCCATAGGTTATGATCCATACAGTCTAACGTCTTGGCACAGTCAATGAACCACAAGTAAGCATCTTGCTGATATTCTTAACTTTCAGTCAATATTCACCAGACATTAGCAATGATAGCCCTTGTTATATATCCTCTTCTGACTTTTGGCAGCTCCCTGTCAATGTACTGCTGCAATGATTGTTGGATGATCTTCAACAAAAATTGACTTGCATGTGATATCAATGTTCTTGCTAAGAATGTGGTAAGTCACCTTTTTTGGAAAATATACAAATAAAAATCTATTTCTATCCAGTCAGTTGGCCAAGTTGTCGTCTTCCAAATTTCTTGTCTTAAAAGAATGAGTGCTTCCAGTGCTTCCTCAGCTTGCTGAAATATTTCAACTTGTATTCCCTCAATTACTGGAGATTTGTTTTTGGCTAATACACTCAGTGAAGCTTGAACTTCCGCATTCAATATCATTGGTTCTTGCCCATATGCTACCACTTGAAATGAAAGAATGTTGACTAGTTATTTATGGTAAAGTGAGTTTGAATTCTTTCTCATCTTCTTTGATGATTCCTCTATCAATCAATATTTTGCTCATCGAATCTTTTGATATTGAAACTGAAGGCTTGAATTTTTCTTCAATACTTTTTATTTAAGATAAACTGAGTACGTTGCTTCATTTTTGTTTTCTCGCTGCAGGTCTTTGAACATTTCATTATAATTTTTTACCTTCTCAAGTTTCCCTTTGAAAATTTCTGTCCAGAGCTTTCACTTCATCCTTTCTTCTAGTTCCTTAGTAACTCTAAGACTAAGTTGTAAAGTCTTTTCTGATATCCATTTCCATCTTTGTTTCCTCCTGTCTTTATAACAACCTTTAGCTTTCTTCATGAATGATGCTCTTCATGTCACCCCACAATTCATCAAGTCTGTCATTAGTGTCATTATGTCAAATTTATCCTTGGCATTCTCTAAATTCAGGTGGAACTTACTCAAGGTCATATTTGGCTCTCACAGATGTTACAACTGGAACTTACCTATGAGAAGTTGATGATCTCTTCCACAGTGAGCACCCAACCTTGTTGTAACTGCTGATATTGAGCTTCTCGATAATCTCTTCCCACAGATGTAGTCAGTCCGAAGTCTATGCATTCATCTGCAGAAGTCCATGTGGACCATCACCTATAGTGATGCTGAAAAAAAGCCACTTGCAATGAAGAAGTAATTGTTCTTGTAAAATTATATCCTATAATCTCCATCTTTATTACTTTCAACATGATCATATTTTCCAACTAGTGTTCCTTCCTCTTTATTTCCACATCTTCATTGAATGTGTGAGCTGATCAATTACAGACTGAAGACATGATAGAAACCAATTTCTGCGTCATTAATGTCAGTGTTTAGTGCATAAATTTGAATATAGTTGCGTTCACTGGGTTTCCTCATATATGGATAGAAATTATCCTTTATCAGACAGCAGTGTGCTTCAAGATAGATCTTGAAATGAACTTTTTGAATTTTATAAATGAGAATATTGGAGCTTCCAAAAGTTTGTGTAAAAATTTCATAATCTCTGAATTCCACTTTTCGGCAAACTTTTTGAAATCCACATTTAGAGATAGAATGTCTTCCTCAAGATCATATAGCTATTCAAATGTGGCACCAGGAGTAAAATCTTGCAGAAATACATGCTAGATTCTTTCTTATCTCTTTAATTTATATACTACCAAACCTATGTTATGTTTTGTAACCCAAGGAGTAACTTAACACCTGGTCATTTTCTTTCTTTTTAATTGTTAGATAAGTACAGTGGTCAGAATAATGCCATCCACACAAAATGTGTCCTTCTTAACAAGTGGAGTCTGCAAACATATATGTCATTTTATATGGCAATGTGCTTCTGTAGAGTGCACAAATTTATGAATCTTAAAATGGGAAGAGTTCCTGGTTTATCTGATTACATGAATACTTAAAGCTGAGAACACGTCCTGACTATTATTAGCTACATAAACACATGAGTGCAAACAAAACAAAACACTGAGTGATGCTGTGAAGATGGAGCAAGGAGAAATGAACCAAAGAATACAAGGCAGTCTCTGTCGCTATTGCATACTTGCTTAACACTTTAAAGTGGTCTTTTGCAGCAAGTTTTTCCAAAGTAATATGTAGTTTTATTTATTTACTGTTGCTTCGATACAGGCTCTAACCTAAGTAAAATGAATACTTGACAGCTTCAGAATTTTATCCATTTATCGTAATGTTGACTGTAGGTCTGATTATGAAGGATTTTTTTTGGTAGGTGGAATGTGGAAAGCTCCTGACATCACCTTAGGATAATTGTCAAAAGTTTCTCCAATTGAATTGGAATCAGCTGCTAATAGAATGGAATACCCTGGTAAATGCAATCATTTACATGTTTGGGAATTTCAAGGACGTTTCTGTCCATAGAAAGGTTTGGTTTATGTAACTGTAAAGGAAACCAATTGCTGGAAAGTTGATTCCTCTTTAAGGAGACCTCTTGTGTGTCTGAGCAAACTTTGTCCCTGCAGAAGGTACATGGAAGCTACATCTGATCTCCAACTCCACATGGGGAACAATTCAATTTTACCTCAGCCGGAGAACGGTTCCTCAGAGGCAGATGCTGGATGTTCCTCCACCCTCCTGCCCTCTTTCTGCTGACACCAACCCTCTCTTCCTTCAGCACTCTAGTTTTCTGCTGGGTCCCATCGTACCTTGCAATGGCCACGTAGAACCCACAGACAATGATGAAGGCTTATTCTGGAGGTTGACATGTTGTAGAACTGGAAGAGAAATATGCAGGGTACAGCTATTTTGCCCACAGCACTTCTTCTCAGCAGATGCACCTTTATCGTGAGATCCCACTCTTGTGAGTGTTCCACAGCAAGGAGAGCACTACACAATGCCAAAAGGCAACCCCTCTTCACAAACCAGCTTCTTGTGAGCCACTCCTCCATGTAGGCACCCTGGATGTATCTTACTGGTGGCTCTCCTTTCTGCCGGCCATGTGATTTCTCTATTTCTACTTCTGAGATGACTCATTGCATACCTGATGGAATGGCAAAACTCACAATCTCCTAATATAATCCCTGATAGCTTCTTTTATGCTCCCACTCAGTCATTTGGTGGAAGTTATAAAAAGTGGATAAAAGAGTCAAGTAATTTCACTTCACTGCAATTCCAATGAGTTTATCTCGTGGGTCTTGACTAATAGATAGAAATATATGCAATGAGAGACTAAGGTAACTAGCGTAAATTGTGAAAGCCAAATAAACTACAATTTAAGGTAAAATGTGAATGTTAGATAGAGATGCTAATCATCCCCATTAAAGAATCTCTAGCCTGATAAATCATGATGGACAACAGAAGGATAATTTTTTAAAATAGCTTAGAGTAATTCTTTATAGGCACCGATGGATGGTACATGAGCTAGAATCAGGCATTCCTAGGCTAAGCTATGCCAAGGCACTACACCGAATAGAAAGTTCTGCACTTAAAATATTTATAGTCCAGCAAGAAATGTTTACACTTTCTAATTATACATATATCTGGCAGGTTTGGTAGGACTTTCAGGTTAGTTGTGGAAATTGAAAAAGGTGACAGAATTGCTTTCTCATGTGCTGGGTATAACTGTGTAATTTGCTGACGAAATGTAATTATAAACAAAAACAGCCCACCCAGAAAACTTGTCCACAGATATAGAAAATAAATATTAATTTGCTAAAAATATTTTGAAGACAGAAATGAATGTGACTATATGTATCTGAAGGTATATAAAAGATTACAATCATGGTTCAAGATAAAATTGCTAACATTCTAATATCTGGATGTCATCAGATAAATTTGATATTTGGGGTGTTGGTTTCAAAAGGTATTGCTAATCTTTTCCTAAGAAAAGAGAAACGAAGAGAAGATTATGTGAATTTATATTTTAAAGAGATGGCTGCCGGTTCTTTGGCCTAATCCTTTAGATTTATACACCTTTCAATGAGAGAAATATTTGACATATATAAGTTATCTGAAGAGAAATGTGAACCAACAGTGGAGGGAAGCTTCTTCTTTTATGTTCAGCAGTAAGAATAGTAACCTCCTATTTTCATTTTATATGGCCAGAGGATAGCCAGAATGCTCCTTAGAGGCCAAGAGGGCCAGACTTCATCGTACATACCCTTGACATGTTGTCAGGAGCCACCAGTCCCTGGAGAAGGACATCGTGCTTGACAAAGTAACGGGGCAGCAAAAGAAGAGGAAGGCCCTTGACAAGACGGATGGACACAGTGGCTGCAGTAATGGGCTCGCACATAGCAGGGTAGAGAGCGTTTCGTCCTGACGCTAAGCTTTGCTACGTTTGGGACCTAATATTGACAGCTTGCATCTGTCCACATACCAGTGTTTCATACATTTGAACTCACTTAATCCTCCTTAAAGTATTTGGAGTTTAATATTATCCGAACATCACAGTTAAGGAAGCTGCAATCAAACACTGACTACTACATGTGCCCAAGGTCATACTACTAGGGTGGAGTTGGGACCAAAACCTAAATGGATTCTCTCTCATAGTGAACCATATCACTAGGCGTGGATAATTATGTGTGTGTGTGTCTTCGTGTGAGACATGTGCATGGATTTATGCACTCATCTTGAAGAAGAATTGAGGAAATTCTAGGAAAACATAGTAGTTAAGCTCATTCCTTTTGTTATTCGGATATCTGGTAAGATTCTGCTACCTGTGATAACGTCATAGCAACACACAACCCATCTTCTTCTAATACGCATTTAAGTACTCTCTAGGAAAAGTATGCTGTAGACCTTTCCAGTGAGGTTCAGCCTCAGCTTGTTCCTACAAGAATTCTAATGTAAAGATAGAGATTAATAAAGTGAAAAATAAAGTGAAGAAATATGGATTTTGAAATAGTTTTTTTACATAATAAACATCCTTAATAACAAATGTGGATCAATAAAAATTCACACTATTTTCCCTCAAATGCCCCTTCTCTATTCTTGAAGTACATGTGCTTGACTCAGGCTATGGTGCTTTTAATAGTTTCGTATGGATATGACAACTGGACAATGAAAACGGAAGATTATGGAAGATAGGATGCATGTGAATTATGGTGCTGTTGAAGAATAATGAAATACCAAATCTGTATTGAAAGGGGTTCAGCTGGAATGCTCCTAAAAAGGAAGAGTGGCAAGACTCATTTACTTTGAACATGTTACCAAGAGGTAATGTCTCCTGGAGAAAGATATCATGGTTGGTAAAACAGTGGGTGAGCAAAATAGTGGAAGACTTTCAAAGTGGTGAATGGAGATGGTGTCTGTAACAATAGGCTCAAAAACAGGGGATGATTGTGACAAATGTATAAGACCAGGCAGAGTTTCATTCTGCTGAATACAATGAATATTATATTCATTCTAAATATAATCAGAATCTACAAAGAGGTACCTAAAAACAAGAAGAAATTATTGAGGTACAAGGAAATGAGTGGGAGAGAGGCAGACCAAAGTGGGGGGCCACCTTACAAGTTCACTCAAAAGTTATATTACTTCAAAATTATTAACAAGTTAGGAAAAGAGTAGTTAAAATATCATATCTTATACAAATAAATTCTACTTACTTATATCCTTAAAGATATGGGGTCTTAGAGCATACTATGTGTAATGGCTAGCTATATTTACCATGATTATAAAGGACCATTGATTCTGGCTGAAGTCAGTCCTTGATTGCTTGCTCTCAGAATTAAGGCAATTAATATCTTATAGAGCTTTAGGTTAAATCAAATGCAGACCTTGGGACACACAGGAGCAGATTCTCTGATGGTGCTGTTGAGGAAGTGATGGTCTGTTCAAGGGAAGGTCAGAGGATCAAACTTCATACATTCTAAGTGAGAAATAAGAGGCTTCATTATCCTGAAAAAATGTATAAACTTTGATAATCCATGATAGGGTGGACATGGGCTAAAACTGACTCAATAGAAGCAGTTCTTTTATTTTTTTATTATGGTATTGAATCTGGGGATTCCAATGGCTAGAGCTGCACAAGCATGGTGAACAAAATAAAATAGGCAACAACAAAAATGATGAAGATCAAGGACTACAACATTCAGTATTGATTGTAACTCGCAAAGAAAACAAAAATACAACTGTACCAATAGATAACATCATGACAAAGAGAGAAGTATTGGAAATGCCATTGACTCTAAAACCAATGCTCATGAAAATAGTAAAGACCTAAAAGATGCACTACATAAAGTAAATCTATTGCACAAGATCTCTTTAAGGTGTTGAAGAGTAAAAATGTCACTTTTAAGATAAACGTGAGCCTGGCACAAGTCACGGTACTTTCAATGGTCTCATATGAATGTGAAAGCTGGCCATAGAATAAAGAAAAGTGATTCATTTGACTGCTGGGCTGGCAAAGACTGATGGATGTTCCTTGGATTAACAAAAGACTAGATGTATCTTGGAAGCACAGTCAGAATTTTCCTTTGATGTGAGAATGGGGTCACCAACCCATGGCAATAGTGACCTCTCCTGTACCCACATGGTGACCCCGCCCATGTGCCCTGAGAGGCCCACTATATATGCCCTTAAAATAGGAAAGCCCGGCTGTAAAAATAGAGTAAAACCCTAGTGTGGTTAAAAAAAATAGCCTGACCTTGTAACACAGTTAACTATAGATAGCCTGCAAAAGCATCCCTACCAGCCTTAAAAAGAGTGTGTCCTGAGTTCTGTGACTCCCAGTAAAATGGTGCCAAACTCCTCTAAAGTGGCCTGTAGAGAGGAGAAACAAAATTTATTGTCAGAAGAAGTTCTGAAGCTATGGATGCACATAGAACTAGTGAAAGTTGAGCTACCACAAAAAGAAAGCTTCAGAATGTCGCTTGGAGCCATACAGAATATGAGGGAAGCATTACAGAAAAAGGATGATATGATAGAGGAGAAAAAGGTCACACAGCAAAGGTAAATCCAAGAATTAAGGATCAAGGTAACATAAGCAAATAACAAGTTGCCTTCAACAACAGATTAGAAGAAGCTGAGAATCATACCAGTGACCTTGAGAATAATCAGGCACACTTCAACAAATGAGAAAGACAGTCAAACAAGATAATCAAAGAAGCTGAAGAAAAATGAGAACAATGTGGGATGCTATGAATGGGAACAACATTGGAATAACTGAACTACCAGAACAAGATACAGCAAAGAAGTCAACAGCAAAATGATGAAGGAATTCCTAGAGGAAAATTTCTCCAGTTTAATGAATGATAATCAGGCAAAAATCCAGGAAACAGAGGAGCCAGAATCTAAGAGAAGAAGAGAAGTAGGAAAACACCCAACACAAAAGGTATGAGATTATATCACAGAGTCCATTGATGAATGCTGTAATGCTGAAATTAATGGACTGAACACACCCATTGAAAGGCAGAGACTAGTGGACTAGATGAGAAAACACAACCCATCAATCTGCTGCCTACAATACACATCTCAAGTTTGTAGGCTGAGGTTGAAAGGCTGAAGAAAAATATTTCAAGCAAATGACAATTTTTAAAAAGCAGAGGTTGCAATCCTAATCTCTGACAAAATTTGACTCTAAGTGCAAGCCATAACAAGAGATAATGAAGGGCAATATTTAATGCTCAAGGTATCAGGAGACCAAGAACCAGTGAGCAAAATAAACATTTACACACCCAGCGAGAGACGCATGAAATTCGACAATCAAATGCTCCAAAAGATGACAAAAGAAATCACGAGCTCAATAACTATAGTAGGTGACTGTAATACAACTCTCTCTGAGAAAGATCACATGGATAGATACTTCACAAGAAAACTATGAACAAAATTCTACAATTAGCTGTCTTGATCTGATAGATATTTTCAGAACTCTCCACCCAAATGCAAAAAAATTCATATTCTTTTCAAACCCACATGGCACATACTAAAAAATGGACCACATGCTGGGACACAAATTCAGCCTGCATATATTCAAGCACATGGAGAGCAATATGACTTCTCTCTCGGACCACTTTGCCATAGGTCTGGAAATCAACAAAAGGAGAATTAAGAACATGGGAAATAATTGAAGAATGATTAACTCTTCATTGCAAAATGAATGGGTATTGACCCAGATCAGAAACAAAATCAGGAAGTTTCTAGAAATCATTGAAAATGAGAATACAACATACCAAACATTTGGAACACAGAAAAATCAGTTATCAGAGGAAGTTTGATAGCAATAAATGGATGCATGGAAAAGGAATCCATGAGTGATACACTGGCACAAAACTAGAGTGGAGCCAACAGGACAAACCTACTAATAACAAAAGAAAAGAAATAATAAAAATCAGGGCAGAAAAAAATGAATGGGAGAAAAAGAAATCAATGCAAAAAAAAATCCATGCAGGAAAAAGCTGGGTTTTTGAAAGGATTGACAGAATCTATACACCCTTGGAAAACTTAACCAAAGGAAGACAGGAAGGATCAAATATAAATTGTCCAAATGAGGGAAGAAATAGGGGAAAATACAACTGAAACTGTGTTAGTCTGGGTTGGCTAGAGAAACAATCCAGAGGCAATAAGAAAGAACTTTATATCAAGGAGTAATTAAATTGTATAGCAAAAAACTATCCCAGCCCACTCTAGATCAAGTTCACGAATCTGAGATTAGCTCATAGGTCTGATACCAATGTATACAGTGTTCTCAGACTCAGCAACACATACAACGTCACCAAATGCAGGAAGATCACAGGCCAGAGTGTGGAAATTCTTGTGGATCCAGTGGCAGTGGAAACATCTAAATGATGGAAGGGGTCTCCATCTGGGTCCTCTAGCTTCAGGACTCTAGCATAGCTCTATACATCTTGTCAGCAGGAATGTCTCTCAGGGAATGAGTATTTGACCCACCTCTAGTAAGCTATTTATCTCCTTAGCACTTCCAAATGAAGTCATCAAGCTGCGACCTGATTGTCAGGTTAGACTCCATCCCATTCACTGTTAATAGTCTCAAGCTGACAACAGACTAGGTAACGACCACACTAATGACATTACAAAGATAATCAAACAATACTATGAAGCTTGTAATCCAATTAATTCAACCACTTGAACACATGGACAACTACTTGGGGAAAAAATTCCTCTTAGACTATCCCAAGTGGACACCAAGCACCTCACATGATCCATAGCAATAGAGGAAATAGACAAGGTTATCAAGGAAAAACCAACTAAAGTGACCTCCCACCTGTAGGGCCAGATGGCATGAGAGGAGAATTTTACCAAGCTATGTTAGACAGGGTTCTTTAGAGAAACATAACCAGGACACTAATAATTTGATAGATGATATATAGATAGATGAAGATAGATGATGATAGATAGATAGATAGATATAATGTAAGAAATAAGTAGCTAATTAATCTATAAAGCAGTACAAATAGCTCAGTGCAACTCACTTCCATGAGACACCTAATACCCGGGCAGTCCTCCAAGTCTTAAGGGGCCCTGAAAAGCCCTCTTTAGAGCAATTCAGGCTTTCTGGCCACAGGGTGCAAACAGCAAGGCAGGTCACCAACAGTCAGTCAGATGACAGGATCTGTTCCAGTTTAAGAGGTGTATATTCCAATAGTGCGGCAAAGCAGGTTTGAAGGAACCTCAAATTACAAGATATAGTCCACAGGTTAATTGTCCCACAGGTAGTGCAAGCTTGCAAAGTGAGGCACAGAAGAAGCATACAGCTGACTGCACACTGGTCTTTCTGAAGATCAAAGAACCAGGGACAAGACAAGGGAGGCTGCCTGAGCCATCTATCTCTCCACCCTTCAATCAACTCTTGTGGCAGTCATGTGCTTATGTTAATTTTATTATTGAAATGTAGGGGTGGAGTCTAGCCTATTAATCTGGAGATAGCCATTGAGTAGCCAATGAGGCCTCTATGTGGGCATGGTTTTCTCCTGAAATCTCATGATATTTCCCTCAAGAAGATGAAAAGCTATCTTCCCTAGTGGTTGGGAGTTAGTCTCAGAGTTGATGAATCATGGACAAGACAAGATGGCACGATCTGAGAAGCTGGAGGAGCAGGCAGGGAGACCACACGGCTTTGCCCTGATGGAGCCAGACCTCTGAAGCTGGGGGGTTGGGGGGGCACATGGAGACCTCTGCCATGAGCTGCTTCTGCTGTTGATGGACCCTGAGCGCTGGAAGCGAGTAGCCATGTGGAGACCCCTGCTAGCACCGGGATTCTGCACCCACTCACCTCCTTCTCACGGAAGGAGACTTTATAGACTGATTTCAGGCATATGGGTTAATATCAGGCTTATGACTTTGAACTGGACTGGGCTCAATGTCCTGTTCCTCTTGTATATAAACCTTTTCCTTATAGCTATATGTGTGTCTATGAAATTTGTTCCTCTAGCCTGCTCGGACTAACACAACCCCACATGTGTTCATTGGCCATGTTGGCACAATAAACCTACCTATCACACAAGCATTCAGGAAAAACCAGATACCAATCCTAACAAGTTCTTCCAGAACATAGAAAAAGACAGAAAATTCCCAAATTCTTTCTGTGAAGCTAGCACAATACCACAAGAATTAAAAACTGTAGTCTGATATCCAATGAACATTGGTGCAAAATACTGGCCAATAGAATACAAAATTTTATACAAGGTGTAATTCACTAGGACCAAGTTAATTCATTCCAGGAATGCATGGAAGACACAATGTCCAAAAGTCCATCAGCACTATTTGGTACATTGATACAGAAAAAAAAAGAATAAAAATCACATGACAATAACAAAAAGTGCAGAAAAATCATTAGACAACATCTAACATCCATTCCTGTTTAAGACATTCAAGAAAATAGGAATGAAAGGAAAATTTCTCAGTATAATACAAGCTATATATGAAAAATCAACAGCCAATATGTTAGTCAGTGGGAAAGAGACTAAAACAATCCCTGAAAAAGGGAAAAAAGAGGTCCAGACAAGGATTCCCCTGTCCTCGCTTCTATTTAACAAAATACTGGAAGTCCTAGCTAACAGCATCAAGCAAAGTAAAGGCATCAAATGTATATGTCTGGTGAAAGAAGAGGTAAATATATTGCTACTCACAGATGACATGATTTTATTTATGGAAAACCTCAAATGCTCCACAAGAGTTGATAGAGGGAATATAGCACTGTGGCAGCATACAAGATCAGCAAACAGAAGTCTATCAGACTGCTGTATAAAGAATATGAATACACAGAAGAGGAGATCAAAAGGTTGTAACCTTCACAATATCCACACTCAAATTGAAATATCATGAGATATTTCAAAATAAAAAAACCAGAAGATTTATATGAGGAGAATTACAGAACACTATTACAAGAAACCCAGGGTGACCTTCACAAATAGAAGGATAGCCCATGCTTGTAAAGCAGAAAATTTAACATAGTAAAGAGGTCATTCCAAGGTGTCATACAAGTTTAATGCTATCTGATCCAAATGTCAACATCCTTCTTCAAAGAATTAGAAAAACTGAATGTCAACTTCATTTGGCGAGGAAAGAAGCCCAGAATTAGCAGAGAACTTCTCAAGCAGGACAAAGTCAGAGGACTGGCTTTATCTGACTTCAGCACCTTCTATACAGCCACAGTGGTCAAAAGAGCATGGTACTGGTATAATGACAGACATTCAGACCAATGGAAAAGAACTGAAAACACAGAAAGGAAATAATCAGCATACAAAAATCATACAGACAATTGATCTTTCATAAGGGCCCAAGAAATATCAAATGAGAAGTGGATGCCCACTTCAAAAAGTGGTGCTCAAGAAAATGTATATCTACCTGCAGAACAATGAAGCAAGACCCTTACTTCACTCCATGCACAAGAAGAAATGGAAGACCTTGAGATAAAACTCCAAAATATTTAGGCCATCAATGAGGGACTTGGGACCATCCTAAGCACTTTGGCATAGGGAATACATAGACTATCAGAAATAGGGAAGGGCACAAACACAGAGGAGGCACAAATTGACAACTGGGATATACAAAAGATAAAACATATGTACATTGAGAGACTGCGACAAGAGAATATTAAGAGAGCCCACTGATTGAAAAAACATTTTTAGCAATGACATATCAGACAAAGTTCTTATTATTAACATCTACAGTACTCTAAACTATAATAAGAAAAAAATAATAACTCATCGAGGAGATGGGTAAAAGATCTGAACAGAAGTTTCACAAGAGCAGAAATTCAAATTGCCTACAAACATATGAGAAAAAGTGGTTGTGATCATTAGACATAAGGAAAGTGCAAATTAAAACAATGAGATATCACGTGACACCCTCAAAGCTAGCTTGATTCAAAAAATCAGCAACAAGTGTGGGAAAGGAAGTGGTAAGACAGGAATTCTCATCCACTGCTGGTGGTACTATATAGGTATGGTGGTCCTGCAGCCATTATGGTAATTGATACCATGATACCTAAAACAAATGGAAATTGAGCTACCATATGACCCAGCCATCCCCCTACTGGGCATATACCCTAAAGAAGTAAGGAACAGACTGCAGGAAATAGCATGATCTCTCTCAAGTTGTTTACCCCAAATGCCTAAATTAAGCCAATTGCTACCACATGGCAAATTACTATACATTTGGAAGTCAACAAATGTAGATCAGGGGCTATTCTCCCTAAGAGCAATCGGACTGCATAGCCTGTCCCAACCTAAATAGGGCCCATTCCCTTCTGATAAGGATAGTAGGACTACATCCTTGTAGGAGCCTAGGGAGGTCAAGCTCACTCAAGGGTGATCAAGGTTAGACCTTCATCATGAATGTAGGATCCACCTTTCTTGTCACGTGTATGCCCTTACTCCCTCCCCTTGCTATTATGTGTACACACCTACCTCATCTTCTTCTTGTCATTGTACATTCTCTTCCTGTGATGCGCATGCCTATTGTATAGCCCCTTCCTGTGACTTGTGGTTACCTGCAATCACGCCCATGAAGTAGATTTAAACCTTGGTTAGCAGTAAATTCCCTCCTTCCAGCTGGCTCTCCAGGAAGCTCCCTGGAGCTCTCTGGTGCCCTGTTTCCTGCCCATGCTGTGCGTGGACCTGGCTGTTGAGCTCATGTCTCTTGGGAGTTAAGCATCCCACCAAGAAATGTGTCTGACTCCATTATTTCTATCTCATATTTTCTATGACTTTACTATAATGCTCACTTCTTATCACTGTACAGTTGTGTCTACTGGACCTGTGATGATGTGTTAGGGGGCAGTCCTCCAACAACTGTCCCCAACCACATATCTGTGCTCCAGTGTTCATCGCAGCACAGTTCACAATTACAAAGAATTGGAAACAGTCTAAAATTTCATCAACCAATGAATGAATTAAAAATTTCTGGTATACACATGCAGTGAAGTACTACCTATTCCTCTAAAGCAGTGATGAACACATGAAGCCCATTGATACATGGGAAGTGTTGGAGGAAATTATTCTAAGTGAAGTAAGTCAAGCACAAAAAGATAAGTACAACATGAGTCCACTGATGGAAACTTAAAAAGCACAATGGAAATAAGGGGGGGGGAAACTACTGAACTTATTATTCTCTTTCATTCCTCTTTTTTTCTAGTTTTTCTTTCTCTTTTTCTCTTGTCTATCCATATAGGTTAAACAATGTTTAAGCTATGTTTACACTCCCAAGGAGAAAACAATGGGACTGTCTGCTTCAGAGGAACACTGGAGGGGCCGAGGTGGGAGAAAGGAGGGGGAGCTCAGCAGGGACAAAGGAACAATAAGCAATCTAAAATTAATGGCACGGTATGTTTATCTATATAAAATATGCTGGATGAAAAATCCCAAGGAGAAAACAATGGGACTAGTGGTTCCTAGGGACATGGAAGAGAAGGGGGAGGAGGAAGTCAACAAATGTATGAATAAAGGGACAATAAGAGGTCTAAATTTGATGAAGAGGAAGGAGGGCATATAATTCTGGGTGAGGTTTGATCGAGTACAATGTATTTGAGAGGAATTACTGAGAGCAAAATACAAGGTAAACATGATAGTGGGATAGGAGGAAGATGAAAGGAAATAGAGGAAATAAGTAAGAGCCAAAAGCTATTTATAGAGGTATAGTTATAGGCATGTATATATGCAAATATTTTAATTTGTGATGAAAGGAATAAAGGCCAATAAACATATATTTAAATGTTAAGTATTAAGATAGCAGATGGACTTTGGGCCTCCAGTCAAGGCCTCCTTTAACACAGGAACACTTTGTTCTGATAAATTGGCACCCTTTGATACTTACCTTCCCAACAGGATGACCTGAGAAAATGTGGTGAAGAAATTGGCTAGTTCTTGGTTATCAAAAAATGTAGCACCTGTAGTCTTAAAAGCTTCAACTTTAGCATATAGTCATCTAGCAGGGAAGCAAATAAACACACATGGAAGAAACACACCAGCTCGTGTGATCGTGAGGTGTCAATGGGAACAAGTATAAGGTATCAAAAATCCAAATTTTGATACCTGATACTTGATTTGAAAGAGGGTGTGGGTTGGAGTGGATACTCAAAGCCCATCTGTAGAAAGAAAAACATTCTCTCAGAGGGATTACAAGGAAGACACAAGTCAATCAGAGTGCAGTGTAGCACTGATGAAACACAGATAATTTCTCTAGTTCCTTAATGTTTCTTACCCCTATTCCCATGACTCAGTTCAACCTTATATATCCAGCTAAACTGTAATACACACATTGGTACAGATGAGAGGTTTCAACATATGGAATCAGGACAGATAAAACCTTCAGAAACAGGAGTGAGAATAGGGGAATGGTTTGGGGCATGGATGAGAAAGGGGGAACCAATCACCAGGTTGGATATATAGTCCTGCACCTCCCTCCCACCCCCAGGGGCATGAATAGCACAAAGCTGGGTGAAGGGAGACAGTAGACAGTGTAAGACATGAAATAACAATAATAATATATAACTGATTTCGTTTGACAGGGTTCTCTAGAGCAACAAATTCAGGCCACTTATGAGTATATATGTATACATATTCATATATACATGTGGATGGCTATATATAGCACAAAGGAATATATCAGCTGATTAGTCCACACAGCAGCACAGAGGCCTCAGTTCAATACACTTCCATGGAATAGTTAATATGCTGGAGATGCTTTAACTTGGGAGGGGTGCTGGGTCCAAGATCAAGGAAGTAGATAACTTAGTATTCCCTAGGGCAGGGATTGGCAAACTCGAGAGGAGACTGAAGAGCCAATCCTGTCCCTCCAAACAGCTTTAAAATCACTCAAGAAAACGTTTTTCCATCACTCGTAAATATGTTTTTCCAAACAAATAAAATGACTGTGATCTGAAACAATAACCTTCAAATGCTGTCAATGCTACTTCAGAGCTGTTTGCTCACACTGAAAGAGCCACATATGGCTCTCTAGTTGCAGTTTGGTGACCACTGATTCAGGCAACGCAGGCAGTCTGGCCACAGGCAACACACAAACAGCAGAGCAGGTCACGAGCAGTCAGCAGCTCAGGAATTTAGCAAAGCAGGTGGGATGGGATTTTAAACTCAAGCAAAGCAAGATGACAGGGTCGAACAGCCTCAAACTCAAATAATATATACACCAGCAGAGTGATGAAGCAGGTCTCAAAGGAACTTGAAGCTCTAGAGTCACGATCCATGGGCCGGCTGTCCCACACACGGTGTAGCTCACAAGTTGAGGCAGAGAACAAGCTAAAGCAGTCTTATGCTGGTCTGCTCACCAGAGAACAAGAAGGAAAGGGGTGCGATTAGCCTCCAATTAAACTATGATCTTATTAATCCTCTATGTTCCTATTGGCCAGGATGGCACAATAAATATACCTATCATGGTGTTTGAGGATAACAAGTGTGGGAGAGTGAGAGATGGAGGGGGGAAAAGAGGAGCTGATAGCAAGGGCTCAAGAAGTAAATTGTTTTGGAAATGATGATGGCAACATATACAAGACTTCTTAATACTATTGAATGATGGATTACTACAAGATTTGTAAGAGTGCCTCCAAAATGATTAATTTAAAAATAAAGAAAGCAGAACTCCCAAAAATAAAAAGAAAACAAACATTAAAATAATATAAAAGTGATAGCAAGGAGGTTGTAGAATTTCTGATGGGGTTTGATCAAATGCATTGTAGCCAAGAGGAAGCACTGAGTTGATTGAAAGTCAAATAAGATAGTGGGACAGGAGGAAAGAACTAGGAGGCAAAAGAAATTTACAGAGCTTTAAATATAAATATGTGAATATATTAATATAAATATGTGAATATATTAATATATAATATATATTAATATATAATATATATTAATATATAAAGAGCTAGGTCTGTATACAAATATTTAATGTCAAGTTTTAAGGTAGCAGACATTCTCTACTTAAGCGCTCCCTCAACACAAAAGCACTTTGTTTTAATTTCCTGGCATTTTGTGATGCTCTCCTTTCCCACATGATCACTGAAGACAGAATGGGTGCATAAGCAAATGTGGAGAAGAAAGCTGATGGTGCCCAGCTATAAAAAGATATAGTGTCTTGGGTCTTAAATACTTGATGTCAAACAGGCAGCCATCTAGCAGGGAATCAACAAAGCCCACATGAAAGAAGCTCACCAGGCTGTTTGATCATGAGGTGTTGATGGGATCATGTATCAGGCATCAGAACACCAGAACCAAAAAATATATATATATTGAAGCACGTGATGGGAGTAAGAGTGGAATTCCAGTCTACTGGTAGACAATCAGACACACCCTGACAGAAGGGTCATAAGGAGACTACAGGACAGTCATAATGCAGCATAACACTGATGGAAAACATAACATCCCCCTAGTTCTTTAATGCTTCCTTACCCCCACTATCATGACCCTGGTTCTACGTTCCAAATCCAGCTAAACCAGAGCATGTATACTGGAAAAGATTAGAGCTGTTAACATATGGAATCCAGAATAGATAAACCCCTCAGGAATAATAATGGGAGTAGTGGTACAATGAGGTTAGGGGCAAGGGGAGGAAATGGGGAAACGACTATAATGATCGACATATAACACACACACACTCAGAGGGACAAACAGCAGAAATGTGGGCAAAGGGAGACATCAGATGGTGTAAGATATGAAAGCATTAATAATTTATAGTTTACCAGGGATTCATGAGGACAGAACGGTGGGGGAGAGAAGGAAAAAAGAGAAGCTGATACCAAGGGCTCAAGCAGAAAGAAAATGTTTTGATAATGATGATGGCAACATAAACAAATATGTTTTATTCAGTTGACGCATTTTTGTTATGAGAACTGTAACAGCCCCCAATAAAATGATTCAATAAGTAAAAAAAAAAAAGTGAATATGGCAAGACAACGTTGTCTATGGTACTTTAGGCATGTTGTGAGGAGAGACCACTCCATGGGAAAAGGTTCATGTTTAGTATAGTATAAGGGTATTCAAAAATAGAAATCCCTAGACAAGGGGCTGACACAGAAAGTACAGCAGTGGGCTCCAGCATGGGAACCATACTGAGGATGGCAAAGGAGCAGGCCATATTTCCTTCTGCTGCACATGGGCGTGTTATGAGTTGGAACTGTCTCTCAGAACTGAAAACAACAACAAAACATATTGAAGACACATAATAAAGCAGTAGATCTTTGGGGGTGGTGGTCAAACAACCCTGTCACAGGGTTGCCTAATTCATAACAGTAGCAAAATTACAAGTATGAAGCAGCAGCAACGAAAATAATTTTATGTTTGGCAGTGTCAGCACAACATATGGAACTGCATTAAAGGGTCAGGGTCCTGGAATTAGGAAGGTCAAGAACCACCATATAAAGACTCAGTGTTATCATTAAAAAGGAGGGGGAGAGCAGGTGGGGACCTAAGGCCCACTGGTAGGTAATTGGTCACCCCTTTACAGGGAAGGAACGGGGAGGAGACAGGTACAGGTCAAGGTACAGCCAGGCAGTGATGATGCAGACAAGTTCCCTCTAGTTCCTGAAGCCTTCATCCCCACCCCACCCCCCTGCCCCCAACCATCATGGTCCCAACTCTACTAACAAATCCAGATGGAGAAGGTACACTAGTACAGAGGGGAGCTGAAGATATGGGGAAACCAAGATGGATGGGCTCCTTTGGGCCAATGGTTAGATTGGAGAGACTGGAAGGGTAGAGAAAAAGTGGCGTAGAGAGACAGACCAACGCCAAGGATATACACACATAAGCTCCTATTTGAAGGATGGGCATTAGGGGAGTGGGTTGGGGGAGAGGTCGGGCAGTGTAATATATGAGAGAACAATAACAATGTGTAAAGTATTGAGGGTTGGTGGGGAGGAGAGGGCAGGGGAAGGGATGGAGAAGCTGATACTAGGGCTTAAGCGAAAAGGCGGACAATTGGAGAATGATAACAGAAGTGGACATGTCAGGGTGCTTGACACAGTATGCTTATTTATGTATTGTGAAAAACGATGTATGAGCCCCCAATAAAATGACTTAAAAAAAAAAGAAATGAAATTACCCTTAAAAAAAGGAGAGCTTTCCCTAAATGTCTCTATGTAAATGAAATAAATGCATATTATTTAAATTAAAAAAGAATAAAAAAATATAAAGGATGCTTCTTTCTAGATCTTTATAATATTAAGAAAATATGTAAACCAACCCCCATGACTTAGACACTGAGACAAGCACTGTAATATGGCCATTAATAAGGTATTAGAGGGTCATAATCTAAGTTTTTCACTCCTTTTTAAAAGTCATTTTATTTGGGGCTCATACAACTCTTATCACAATACAATGGATGTATGTACAGATTGTTTCACTCATTACTTGTGCAAAATTAGAGAATTTATATCACCTTTTATGCTACATAAACAAAAAATTTGCCACTGGAATACGGATGATTTTTGAGAAAGAGTTGTATGAGTTGTGGGAAGATTGTAAGCAATAAAAAATGTATAAACTGGAAAAAAAAGACTAAGCATTAAAGCTAGGTTCAAAGAAATGAAGAAAATTGTATCCTCCATTGCTGAAAAAAGCAGATGTTGTCCTCAAGCTACAACCCAATAAAATGACTTAAAAAAAAAGAAATGAAATTACCCTTAAAAAAAGGAGAGCTTTCTCTAAATGTCTCTATGTAAATGAAATAAATGCATATTATTTAAACTAAAAAAGAATATAAAAAGATAAAGGATGCTTCTCTCTAGATCTTCATAATATTAAAAAAATACATAAACCAATCCCCATGACTTAGACACTGAGACAAGCACTGTAATATGGCTATTAATAAGGTATTAGAGGGTCAAATTCTAAGTTTTTCACTCCTTTTTAAAAATCATTTCATTTGGGGCTCATACAACTCTTATCACAATACAATGGATGTATGTACAGATTGTTTCACTCATTACTTGTGCAAAATTAGAGAATTTATATCATCTTTTATGCTACATAAACAAAAAAATTTGCCACTAGAATATGGGTGATTTTTGAGAAAGAGTGGTATGAGTTATGGGAAGATTATAAGCAATAAAAGATGTATAAACTAAAAAAAAAAGACTGTTAAAGCTAGGTTCAAAGAAATGGGTGAAGAAAATTGTATCCTCCATTGCTGAAAGTAGCAAGTGTTGTCTTCAAGCTACAACTCTAAATTATGGCATGGTTTCCAACAAGCTGGTGGTCTGCTCTTTTAGTTCAATACCCTCTCCTATTAGCGACAGTAGCCCTGCTGGCAAAATGGGTTATGAGATGGTCTGATAACTGGAGAATCAGTGGTTGAGAACCAACAGCCACTTTGCAGAACAAATATGCAGCTTCCTGCTATCTTGAAGATTTATAGCATAGGTGTGTTAGTCTGGATAGACTAGAGAAACAAATGCATAAGCACACATATGGATATAAGGGAAAGGTTTATATACAAGAGGACTGGAACATTGAGAAAGCATCCCAACCCAGTGCAGTCCAAAGTCATAAGTTCGATATTAGTCCATATGTCTGATACCAGTCTATAAAGTGTCCTTCCAACTCATGAAGCATGTGCAATGATACCAGGACAATCACAGGCCAGTGGGTCCAGAGTCTTGTATATCCAGTGGCAGTAGAAGCACCCTGGTGCTGGCAGGGATCTCCCCATGGCTTCTCATTTCTAGGGCTCAGCGTCCACCAGCAGTATCCATTGGTGGTAGAAGCATCTCAACACTGGCATGGGAGCTTCTTCCACCCCAGAGGTCTAGTTCCATCAAGGTAAGCCCATGTGACTTCTCCACCAGCCCCTCCAGTCTCCAGGAATCAGGATCAATCAGCATTCTGTCATCTCATCTTGTCAGTATTTCATCTCCAAGGAACTGAGTGTCTGATTTCTCATATCCATGGGAGAAATATCATGAGATTTCCCGGAATTTTCAGAGAAAGCCATGCTCACACAGAGGTCTCATTGGCTATCTCCAGTTTGACAGGCCAGACTCCACCCCTACACTCTTAGTCAAATTGGCACCAGAGTATGTGACTGCCACAATAGGAAACACAGAGAGTTCTACTCTGTCTTCTCAGGTGACTGAGTCAGAATTGACTTGATGGCCACTGGTTTCATTTTCTATTACTGCCAGATAACAATTAAAATGTTGTGTCAACCAAAAGACAAGTTGACCATGTATTTGTAATGTATTATTACACATATTGATTCAATCTGTGATGTGTCGCCAATCCTGATTTTGTGACAGTTTCTTTTCTCCACATCTCTTCAAAGCAGCAGATGGAGTTTCTGTGAATCCTCAGACACCATGATGGCTTCATCTTCATGGTCTCCCTCATCCAAGTTATGTCTTTTGTCTTTGTTCTGTTTAAAACTTAGCAAATGCATCTCCAAAGCTATATTTGAATTTGAGGTCTCTTTGTTGTCACAGAAATTATGTTGGACTGCTAAGATGCACCACAGGAGGAAGACAAGCTTTCTATTCCCATAAAAAAGTTATAGTCCCTAAAACTTTACTTGATAAAATGGACCGATGGACGTATGGATAGTTACAAGAGCTGTAAGAGCCCACAACAAAATGATACATGATGATAGATGATAGATAGATAGATAGACAGATAGAGATCCAGTCCCAAAAACTAGATAGATGATAGATAGATTAGATAGATAGATAGATGATAGATAGATAGATAGATAGATAGATAGACAGATAGATAGATACATAAATAGATAGAGATCCAATCCCAGAAACCCCTAGGGGAAATTCTATAGGGTACGCTATGATTCAATATCAATTTGAAAGCAGTGAGTTTGATATTGTGGGGTTATTTTCTAAATGTATTAGAAGAAAATACTAATACTAAAGAACTAATGTATTGTTCTTGTTGTGTTCTCCTGTTTATCCAAATATAATTGTCTTCCCCTGGGCGGTCAATGTTGATCTTTCAGAAGGAGATAACCAGGCTTTTTTTTTTTTTCATTTTCTTTTACAAATTGCTTCCTGATGGATTGAGGCTCTAAACTTTCAGGTTGGCCACACAGTTTGCTAATCTTCAGCAGGGTCCCCATAAAGTAACTACCGCACACACACACACACCCTCTCCATTTTGTTCAAGTCTCCCCTTCAAGATTAAAATAAGTAAAACCTTTATCACCACCACCAAAAACAAGTACGAGAAAAATGCTCAACTATGTAAGAAACTTTAATTCAGTATTTGTTTACTGGTCAAAACCTCTCATAAAAGAGCTGGACTGAGCCCCGGTGGCGTAGTGGTTGTGCGTGGGACTGCGGCCCACTGGGATGGTGGTTCGATTCCAGCTCCACGGAGGAAAGGCTGAACCTCCTACTCCCACCACCTGAGGGCAGTGATGCCAAAAAAAAAAAAAAAGAGCTGGAACAAACTTAATTCCAAAAACCACATTGTCAAAATATATACTAGGAGACTGAAATCTGTCATAATTTTCAGTTGCTCTAAGTAAAAATTAATTTCCATAATTTGGATATCACCTATCTGGAAAACAAACAAAACTACTTCTTATAATCTCCCAGTTGATGACATATTTATCAGCAAGCTGCATACATAGCCTGTATAATACAAACAATTTAAAAATATTTCTTACAGATTTCATGGCCATTTAAAATAGTTGATGAAAAAATTTACTACCATACATTTTCATATTTTTGAGGTCCCCAAAACACTTCTCCAGGAGCCAAGTAATCAATATGAATGAGGGAAAGAACTTTAAAGGAATTTTTAACCTATTAACTTGAGGTTTGTACCTAAATCTCATAGGTTTCCATATCCCTAAACAAGTTTCTTTATTTCTTTTTCAATCATTTTATGGGGCCTTTATAGCTCTTCAAACACTCCATCATGTCAAGCATGTTTGTACAATTGTGGCCACCATCCTTTTCAAAACATTGTCCAACTTAAGCTTTTGACATCAGCTCATTCTTTGCCACCCTCACCCACCCTAATGAACCCTTGATAAATTATAAATCATTATTATTTTCATATCTCACATCATCCTGTCTCCATTCACCCATCTTTCGGTTTACACATTGATCATTGTGATCGGTTCCCCCATTCCCCCATCTTCTCCCTACCCTCATGGTATCCCTACTTCCATGATTATTTCTGAGGGACTTATAGCTGTCCTGCATTTGGTGTGTTGAGAACTCTTATCTGTATCAGTGCACATGCTCAGGTCTAGCCAGATTTGTGTGGTGGGTCCCAGTTCTATCTTAGACAGGTTTCTTTTATAAGCTAGCTTTTGTGCTCTTTCCTCAGTGACAGTTCTTCCCTTAGTTAAAATACTAAAGCTAGTAATTCATGCATTCTTGGCCCTAATTTGACCCAAAACAAGTAATTTCACAGAGGAAATGCAACTACATAACTGCTACCCTTGTCTTTTTTAAAGTATTTGACCTTGACCTATGGAAATGCCCATTTCAGAATGCCTGACAGCTTGGCGAAATACTAAGGGAGAGAAACTATCTCAGGAAAGCAGATTCTTTGGGAATAAATCAGTTGAAAGATCCCAACATGGTAAGAATTGATTATCAAAAATGCAGTACCATACAGTGTAGTAAGGAACCTGCTTATACCCTAAATTAATAGGCTATTCTATTTTTAGAAATCAATGAATTAAAGCACAATGGTATCCCATTTGTTGCACAAATGAACTTTAAGACTGATGAAAATGACGAGTAATCATTTACAAGGCATACCTTTTAGTTACATCCACAGCATACACTCTTCTCTGAAGCAAACATATTTTCACAATGCTAATAAAGCATGGCATTCCAACTTCGCATCTCATACTAGGCATATATAAAGATTCAAAGGTGAGCGCAGACATGCGTACTGCCTGCCGTAAATCAGGAAGTGCTGCTGAAATTCACAGAAAACAGGAATACACAAAGGGAAGGATTCTTACCTACATTTCTGGTCCTTACGTTTCCACTGGAGAAATCAGATAAGAAGCATGGGCCCTACATGTGTGTGGTGGGGTGGGAGGAGGAAAATAAGCTGCAGCTAATAATAAGTATATGGCATAACAGCAATAGTGGCTGCAATAATGGGCTCGACGTGTGAGGATCGCAATGGCGCAGGCTGAGTGTATGGGTTGTTAGGGGTTGAAATCAATTTGCTAGCCCCTACCAACCAACAATAACAGCAACAACAATAATAGCTACCAAATGGCACTGGAACACAGGTTCAATCAAGTTGCAATTTACCATACTTTCTCTGATCGAATCCCTCAAATTGCTAAGTTCACTGAAACCTTTCTCGAGTATCAATTGGATCAGGTAATCATTATGAAAACCTGCTAATCTCTTCTGTAAGCATGGTAAAAAAAACAAACAAACCTGTTTCTTGTCACACAGTTGAATCTATATTAACTTCCTAATGTGGGACCAAACTCTCAAAGAGCTTAGGGGAGACACCTGGCTGTTTTCCTTCTGCAAACATTTAGAATTTCTTGAGTCAACCTGATCTATGTTTTTGGCTAACGTAGTGACATACATCCTGAACCCCTAGCAGCCAGTAACAGTATGACTCGTCCATCCCTAGTCTTTGTAACTCTGACCCATGAGTGGGAGGATACAAATAAGGGAGAAGAAATTGGTCATTTTTGCCATTCTTCTGAGTATGAGAGTCATCTCAGAAACATAAATTGAGAGAATCTCAATTTTTAGGAAAAAAAAAAAAGAGAAATACGACCAGTGAAGTATGCACAAAATCCATGTATGAAGTGGAGTAGACAGCAGAGGTGCCATCAAGATAGAGAGAGAACAGTGTTGCTGAGACCAAGACCAAGGCTGTGACCATGAGGCAGAGTAGTGGGCACTTGCTTCCTAGGCCATAGAGATAAAAGCCAAGAGGACACAGGCTAAGAGGTTGAGGGTTTGACATTTAGTTGTTTGTTGTTAAGTGTCATCGAGTCGATTGAAACCCATAGCAACCCCCCGTGTCTAACGATGAAAGACTGCCTAGGCTGGCACCATCCTCACAATTGTTCCTATGCCTGAATCCATTGGTACAGCTGTTGTGCCAATTCTTCTCCTTGAGGGCCTTCCTCTTTTTCCTTGCCCTTCTGCTTTACCAAGCAGGGTGTCCTTCTCTAGGGACTGGTCTCTCCTGATAGCAAGACTTATGTAAGCAGAGTCTCACCATCTTTGCTTCTGAGGAACACTCTGGTAGTCCTTCTAAGACATATCAGTTTATACTTTGGCAGTTCATGGTCCTTTCAGCATTCTTCTCAGAACCACAATGCAAATGCACCAAGTCTCTGGTCTTCTTTATTCAATGTCCGATTTACACGTGCAAATGATGCAATCGAAAATGGCATGGCTTGGATCAGGGACATGTTCATTCAAAAAGTAAACATTCTTGCTTTTCAAGACTCTGAAGAGGTCTCCTACAGAAGATTTACTTAGTGAACTTTGTCTTTTAAAACCTGACTACTGCTTCCAGAAGCATTGATTAAAGATTCAGTCAAGACAAAATCCTTGACAATTTCAAACTTTATCTATCATCACGGCACCTATTGGTTCCGTTGTGAGAATTTTCACCTCTTTTACATTGAGGTGTAATTCATAATGAGAACTGCCATCCTCGATCTTCATCAGCAAGTGCTTCTAGTCCTCTTCACAGTGAGCAAACAAGGCGGTGTTATCTGCATATTGCAAGTTGTTAGTACGTCTTCCTCCACTCCTGATGTGGCATTTTCTTTATACATTCACATAATCCATCTTCACTGATGATTTGCTCTGCATACATATTGAATAAGTATCATGAGAGGGTACAATGTCAATGCATCTTTCCTGATATCAAACCATACAGAATTCCCATGTCCTGCTCCCACAATTGGTTTTCGAGCCTTGCACAAGTTCGACAGGAAAACACTGAAGGTTCTTCTCAAGGTTATCCACAGTTTGTTTTGACCCACATAGTGGAAGGCCTTGACATTGTCAATGAAATACAAGTAAACGTGTTTCTGATATTCTCTGTTTTCAGCTAAGATCCATCTGGCATTAACCTTGGTCTCTCTTGCTCAATGTTCTCTTCTGAATCTTGCTTGAACATCTGGCAACTGTCAGTGTATTATTGCACCCATCGTGGGGGATAGCAGAATTCCAGTGACATGTGACATCAGTGATACTGTTCTAAAATTTGAATAGTTGGCTGAGTAATCTAACTTTGGAATGGGCACAAATGTAAATCCTTTTGCAGTCAGTTGGCTGAGTAGCTGTCTTTCAAATTTCCTGGCATAGACAAGTGAGTGCTTTCAGTGCTTCATCTGTTTGTTGAAGCATTTCAATTGTTATTCCATCAAATCTTGAGTCTTGTTTTTGGCTAATGATTTCAATGCAATTTGAAATTCTTCCTTGGACATGTTGCTTATTTCCCATATGCTACCTCTTGAAATGATAGTATGGTAACTGCTTCTTTTTAGTGCAGTGATTTTGTGAATTCTTTCTATCATCTTTGATGTTTCCTGAATCATTCAATATTTTCCCCCATAGAACTTTTTGATATTGCAACTCCAGGCTTTAGTTTTCTAACTCTTGGTTTTTGCACATTTCATTATAATATTTGACTTTGCTATCTTGAATTGCTCTTCAAGATTTTCTATTCTGCTTTCTACCTTCATTATTTCTTCCATTTGTCTAAGCAAATAAGTATGATGAGAAGCAATTTGACACTTTAGAATTGTATAGATACACAAATGTCTTAACTTTATTATTGCTACAAACATACCTAGAAGTGGCACTGTGAAAAAAAGAACTGTATCTTTATCCTATCATACCTGTTAGCTTCTCTAATAAACCCCATACTCATAAGCATTGTCTCTAAGTTCTACGTGGCAATTGACTTAAATTATCTAACCCAGCAGAAAAGTATAATTCTGTGAGAGAAATGATGACAGAATAGGTTAAAAGGGGATGAAGGGTATGTATATATGTATGTGTATATATATATATATATATATTTGTATATATACACCTTGGGTTGGTGTGGAGTAGAATTCTCCTCCTCTTTTTTCCCTACTGAAGCCCAAGGTAAGCAGATGTGCCTCACATGTGCCATTTTCTTATTGGAATATAGGGAAGCATATCATGGGTATAAATATGTATATTAACCTTAATGCCCATGTAAAAAGAAAATTCTCTGATCAGGTATAGAAATTTCATATGCTTTGTCATGAACATATATTATTAATTAACTATGAGGAAATATATCACTTTGACACTTTAGAATTATATATTTAAATGTTTAACTTCACTGTGCACAACAATGACCCTTGAGAATAATGAAAAATGAACCAAAATTACAAACCCAGTGTTTTAAATTACATATCATAATGCTATACTATCCCACTGAAAAATGGCTGAAATGAAAATTATGAACGTGATAAACTCAGGAATAGACAGTTTTCAAGCATTCTGTTTTAAAGGATCCTTCCTGCAATACTGCTGATCTATTCTTCTAATATGTAAGTTTAGTGTAATTTTTTGACTTTTCATCAAGATGAAATAACTTTAAGCTATTACTACAGAAAATATTCAAATATTACTCTTGGCAGAGCAGAATGAGATTACAATTAAAGAAACTTTCAGTATATTTGCTCAGTTTGCTTAGCATTTAGATATCACATAAGATTCCAAAACAATGTAGGTTTCCTATAAACATATACTGCAATTTTAACACAATGACATAATAAAATCCTATACCTGAATTCCTGACCATTTCCTGTTTTGATAGGACTTCTTTCATCACTGCTAACCTGATATCCTTTAATGCATCTTACAAAAATTTGAAATCATTATTATATTAGTGTGAAGTTGCATTTTATTCAGACAATATATGTGGTGGTAAGTATACACTCTATTGTCAATTTGAGAGGATTAAGAGGGAATGCGGTAGTGTTTGGCCTGTCAATCAGGTCACAGGTCAATCAGATCTCATTTGGAGGTGCTAAGGAGGCAGGACACAGGCTCACTCCCTGGGAGACGTTGCAGCTGACAAGACACAGGGAGCTACATAAGAGCCCTGAGGACCCATGTAGAGACCCCTTCCAGTGCTGAGATGTTTAAACCCCTGCAGCATCCACAAGAATTTCCACCCGTTGGCTGGCAATCTTCCTGGATTCGGCATCATTACATGTGTTTTGTGAGGCTAAAAAGGAATTTATACATTGGTATCAGACATATGGGATAAAACTGGACTTACAGACTTGCTCTGGACTGGGCTAGGATGTTGTCTCAATGTTCAATTGCTCTTATATATAAAGCCCTTCCTTTTCTTTTCCTTTTTTTTTGTTGGCATCACTGCCCTCTGGTGGTGGGAGTAGGAGGCCCAGCCTTTGCTCCTGTGGAGCCGCTGCTGGAATTGAACCTCCATCCCAGTGGGCCGCAGTCCCGCGCACAACCATCGGGGCTCAGCCCCAGCTCTTTCTTATACACATAAGTGTCTATGAATTTTTTTCTCTAGTCTACCCAGATTAACACATGAGTACAGTCCATCTTAAAAATACATACATATACCATATATACTAGTGAATAAGCCAAGTTTTCAGCACATTTTAATGCAATTTTTTTGGTAACATTAGGTGCCCCAGCTGATATTCAGGCTGGCTTATGCTCAGTATAAATAGTACATACACACATGTAGGTATGTGCTGATGCACACAGTTTCTTTTGTCTGTACAATTCAGTGATTTTTCTCACCTGTAAAATCATTTATTGTTTGACATAGGCCTTGGTTTTAATTTAATTGGATGTATCAGAATACCTGCCTTTTCCTTTACTAAACCTTAAATAAATGACAAAACCTGTATAATCCTCCAGCAATTTCTAGCTGGATTCCATAAATCAATATGGCTATTTCTAGTGAAAATGGACCTGACCGAATTAGTAAGAATCTAGGATGGATTGAAGATGTGACTTTGTTAAGGGGATCTCAAAAGAACAAAGGATGACAAAGGAGCTGATTTGCTGTGGGTATTTTTCTATTTGCCCTGGAACATGATTGAATGGCACATCTCTTATTTCTAAGGAACCGGCATGGCTCTGACTCAGAACTGTCTTGTGTCAGTGAGTTTGACTTTTGGTTTTGGTGACTCCTAAAGTCCTACAATTTCATTTTCTTTGATCAAATATTTACTTTTGGTCAATTATAAAAAATCTACTAAGGAAGATTTCGCCATCTTCCTCCCTACCTATCTTTCTGTCCCACTACAATTCTCTTAGCTAGAGGTAGATACTATTTCCAATTCTTTAAAAAAAAATTTTTTTGGCATTACTGCCCTCTAGTGGTCTTGGGAGCTACCCAGTGCTGCTCCTGAGAGCTGCCGCTGGACTTGAACCGCCAAGCCCATGGGCTGCAGTTCCTTACTCAACCACTTATGCCACCGGGGCTCAGCCCTATTTCCAAATCTTATGTACATGGTCAAATACATTTCTGGGATAAAAGCCCTAGGTCTTCTTATTTCCAATTTAGGGTCTGTCTACTCCACAACCATTGGATTTCGCTGGTTAAAATTATGACTGGTACACTGTCAGGGAAGAACACTTCAGGTAATTATGCCCAGGCAATTATCCGTAAAGTGATTTCCCTTTATTGCATCTCTAAATTTAAAACAAAATTTAATGAAAAGGAAAGAAAATAAGGACAATTTCCTGCTAATGCCATCTGGTAAGAAGGCAATCACAATCTTTAAATAGGGGTATAATTGTATCTGCTGGGCATTCAGTTCTCTGGAAAAAGACACTGAACTGATTAAAGACCTGGCATTTTCATGAACTGGAGAGTTCTTGGGACTCTGGATAATACATGGTGCAGTATGTCTAATCACAGAGCATTGATGCAGCTGAGGTCACCTTTAAACATAGTAGAGGCAGTGAGATAGTGTACATACCTTTGAGTCTCAGCTGGAAAATTTAGAAGATTTCATTGCTTTCTCTTTAGCCAATATGTGAGCTTCAGTAACATTTCTGGACAGTAAGTCCCACCCTTCCTGTAGACCCACTGAGACTTCTAACCACTCAGATGAACTATATAGTCATCTTACATTGTTATGTACAAATGAATGTGCAGACCTAGATGAACAGAAACACTGATGCAGCAGAGGAGGTCCCTTCTCCACTGTTTATATTTGCTAAGAAAGATTCCACGTCTTGAACAGAAGGATACAAGCCAGGAAAAATGACTTTGCAATGACCGGATTTTAATGTGTCAAGCATATACAGAAACAGTGCTTGGTAGCCTCTCCTCTTTCTTCATTTCTACATGTATTAGAATGAATAAGTTGTTCTATTTCATAGTCACGATGAGTCGGAATCAACTAGCGGACAGTGAGGGGTTTTGTTTACTTTTTGAGTTCTCATGTAAATGCCAAGATTATTAGTAGGCAAATGAATATCACCAACAAAACCACAAATCCCTTGTTCAGAATGGATTCCTATTCATAGAGACCCTATGGGACAGAGTAGAACCGCTGCTAACGTGTTTGTGGGGTTGTAACGCTTTACAGAAGGAGACTGCCACGTATTCCTCCCATGGAGCTACTGGCAGGTGTCATCCCGGACCTTCATGTCATCAGCTGAGCACTTTAACTACTGTGCCAACCGGGCACCTTCTAGTCAAACTGCAGCCCATCAAAACTCTGATTCTGAAAGCAGTCACGTAAAATTCGGAACAAAGGGAAAGCTTTTGCTAAAAATTGAGTGCCGATCAAAAAAGGTGAAAAACTCCTTAAAAGCAGAGTGAATGTTATACTCTTTTGTACTTCAGTATTTCCCCAACCAGAATAATACCCAAGTGTGTGCCACACATTTGAACTTCTTTTGCATTATGAAAGTCCAAATGTGCTTTCGTCCCCAGTCTCTTTCCTCTTCAAGCTTTACATCTACGAGGCATTTATTTTTTGCCTTTCCCAATTTTCTAGTTTGTAGTCTAACACTTGCATTTGGATTATTGCTCTCTTTTGTAAAACAATTTTGCTTAAATGATTCACATCAGTTCTAGTTTCTTTGCTAATGAAATTAGTCTCTCTTAATCCAAGTATTGGAAGGCTTCTTCTTTTCTTTGGAAAACCTCATCCAGCTAACTTTTACAATTATGTCCATTGAGAATAGTACATAATGGGATAAATAAGTTAGCGCGATGGAGGGAGATCTAGGCAGAGGATGACAATGAGTTCTCATTGTTCCATGGTGGTTGAAGTAAATGCTAATTTCATTATCCTTGATTTCATTTATTTTCTGTCTCAGTATTTACAAAAATCCTTTTCCTCCCATGCAAGAAGCAAATTACAGTCAGATGAGTATAGAACAATAGACATTTGTCATCATTTCAGTTTTCCCCAAGATTGTTACAAAGTTGGGGAAGCTATCTAAATATCTAAATGAAACACTATAGTTCTAGACTTTTCTATAAATTATGATATTACAATTTATTTAGCACACTTGGCACATTAAAAGCTGACATCTGAATAAAAGATTTGAGTAGGAAAAACATATAAAACTAACATATTTTGAAACATAAGAGATACAAGAAAGGTGAGTTTCCATATGTGAATCTAAAATTAGCACAGAGCACTTTATTTGCCTGACTCTCATCTGTCAATGAGTTTATCATACTGTAGGGCTTATATGTTGCTTGGTTGCTGGAAGCTGTATCACTAGCATTTCAGATGCATTAAGGTCACAGATGCTGTTCCGTCTGTGCTTTCAGACTAAGAAGCCTAGGAAGAAAGGCATGGCGATCTCCTTTAAACACTAGTGACTAAAAAGCTCATGTATAACAGAGGGATTTCTCTGATAGGGAGGCATTCAGAATATGATGGGGACAAAACTGCCTCTTCAACGTGGATTTGACCTTTATCTTGTATATATTTTTCAAGACTTTCACTTGCTGATATAGTACAATACAAAATGAGAAGAAACCTCATATTCCGTTAATCATTGGAATATGCAATACACAAAATATGAATCCAGGAATACTGAACTTTGTAAAAATGAAAATGCACAAATATTGATATACTAGGCAGCAGTGGGCTGAAAAGGACTCGGATTAGTCATTCTAAAGCAGATAAACAAATGTTTTCCTATGTCAAGAGTGGCAATTTGAAAAATGGCATCACACTTATCACCAAAAAGCACATTTCAAAATCTATATTGAATGTGATGTTGCCATGATAAGACAATATGTATACCTCTAAGAAAGAGCAGTTCATGAAAATTTTCGTCAAATTTATGAAGCAAACACCAAATATAAATAGAAGCTTTTGTTTTGTCAATTTTTGCAGTCTGAAGATGTTCAAATATGCAATCAATCACCACTGGTGATCGGGATGAGAAAGTTAGGAGTAAAGAAGACTCAATAAACAAAATGGGGATAAAGATGATCCGAGAGACATCATGGCACATATTACAAAACCAACCTATGTATAACAAATAAAGTTTTAAACAGCAGAAATGGCCATCAGAAATACAATAAAAAATACTGATAATTATTTGTGATTGAATTACAAAGTTGGATACAAAGAGAAAGGAATAGTAGTTGGAAAATATGGGTTTGGTGATAGAAACAAAGCTTTAGGTCTCATGACAGATTTTTGCAAGACCTCTGACATCTTTATAACAAATACTTTCTTTGAACAAGACAAAAGGCAATTACGCATAGGGATTACCCCAAACTGAATACACAGAAATCAACTTGACTACCACTGTGGGAAGAGAGATGATTGAGAAGCTCCTATCAGCCGTTAAAACATCGCCAGGGATGACTGTGGAACTGACTATAATTGCTCATATGTAAGTTCAGTTTGAAACTGAAGAAAATGAAAACAAGTTTCTTAGAACCAAAATATGACCTTGAGTAAATCCCGTTTGAATTCTGATAATTATGTCATGAACAGATTGGCTATATTGAACATCAATGATGTTCAATGAAGACTGATGACCTATGCGATAAATCAAGAACATCATTTATGAAGAGAGCAGTCATTGAAAATACAAGAAAGGGACAAATATAGGTGTCAGAAAAATTCCTAAGCTTGCTTTTCATCATAGAGTGGCTAAAGGAATTGGAAGAAATGATAAAGACATATAGTTACCTGGAAAATTTCAAAGGAAAGCTGAAGAAGATAAAATACTATAATTAAATGTGCCAAGATGTAGTTAGACAACTAAAAAAGGAAGCATATGCTCAAAAAGGAAGAATAGTTTTAACTATAGACCAAAAATTTGGTCTATATCGAGCAACAAAAATTTTCATTGAACGCAAATATAGTATTGTAATGTATTTATTTTAATTTTAAAACACCATGGGATGTTGTTAGATTATTAAAAATCAGGATGTCTGGTCACTTTAGCATTCCATTTCCGACCTTGGTTGAAAGCAGAGAATATCAGAAAGATGTTTACTTGTGTTTTATTGACTATGCTAGAAACATTTTACTGTGAGGATCATCCTAAACTATGGCTATCATTGAGGAGAATGTGAATTCTGTAACACTTCACTGTGTTCATGCAGAAGATGTGCATGAATCAAAAAGTAGTTGTGTGAACCGAACAGGGGAATGCTACAGGGTTTAAAATCAGGAAAGATGTACATCAGGGTTGCGCCCTCTCACAATACTTATGAAATCTATATGCTTAGCAACTACTCAGAGGAGCTGGGTTATATAAAAAAGACTGTAGCATCAGGATTGGAAGAGTGCTTATTAACAACCTATTATAAGCAGACATATAGCCCTGCTTCCTGAAAGTGAGGAGGATTTGGAGAATTTGCTGATAAATCAACAAATGGATTTTTCCTTCATTATGTATTACAACAAAATTTAAAAAAGAAAAAAAATCTACACTGGACTCATAGGTAACATCATGAAAGTGAGGGAAAGATTTAATTTACTAAGGATTTCATCTTTATGGATCCATAATCAACATATGTGAAAGCTGCCATCAGGGATCACAGGACACTTTGCATTGTGCAAATCTGCTGCACAAGTTATCCTTAAAATGTTGAAAAGAATGGAGGTTAATTTGAGGACTTCTTGAACCTGATCCATGCCATGGTGTTTTCAATAGCCTCATATGCATTTAAAAGTTTGACAATGAATAAGACTGAAAATGAATCAATATGTTTGAATTATGATGCTGGAAAAGAATATTCAAAGCACCATGCACTGCCAAAAGAACAAGTGTATCTGTCTTGGAAGAGGTACATCCAGAAGGCTCTTTATAGTCAAGAATGGTGAGACTGTCTTAGATACCGTAGTTTGGACACCTCATTAGGAGAGAGCAGTTCCTGGAGAAGACATCATGCTTGGTAAAGTAGAAGAACAGCAAAAATAAAGAAGGCCCTAGACAGTTGAATTGACACAGGGGCTGCAACAACGAGCTGGCACATAAGAACAATCGTGAAGATGGTGCAGGACAGGTTAGTATTTTGCCCCTTTGTGCATAGTCACTATTAGTCAGAACTGACTTAATCGCACCCAACAAATAAACAGACAGGTGTATTTCAGTAGATGAGATACAGAATTTAAATAGACAACTACAAAAGAGACAATGGAGAAACCCAATACCAAGGTTAGGGGCGAACTGTGGCATAAATCATCACTTACTTGTTCATAAGAAGCTCAAGAAAAAAATGTAGCAGTCCACATGAGGCTATATATGACTATGAGTATTTTCCAGCTCTGTTAGACTGGATCATCCAGAGAAACACCACCAGTGGCACTCATATATGTGTAAGAAAACTTTATATCAAGAAAACCTCTCAGCTAAGTCCAGCTTAAGCATATGGCTCTGATGTTAGTGGAAGCCCTCTTCAGATTCCCACAGCCCATGATGCATAGAGGTGACACGAGGTGCAAGGAGATCCCTGGCTTGTTGGGGCAGAGTCATGTGGATCCAAGGTCAGTGGGAACATGGCAAGGGGCCAACAGCTTAGAAGTTAGCTCCTACGATTTTTTTCCACATGGGTCACCCCAAGAGGTAGCCGCAGAGCTGTAGCAAGCAGGGAAGGAAAAGGAGGAGAGAGAGAGAGAGAGAGAAAGAGAGAGAGAGAGAAGAGAGAAGAGAAGAAAAGAGAGGAGAAGAGAGGAGAGAGAAGAGAGAGACTGAGAGTGCCGCTATTTCTTTCAGAGAAAGACCATATCCAGAAAGAAGGTATCTCCAGGCTACCACCTGAGGGGCAGGTGGCATTCCACCCCTAACCCTTCATACACACACAATCGACATAAAACCAATTGCCACACCACCTAATCCTCGAGAGCCCCTCAAGAATTGCTTTGCCTCCTCGAACACGAATGGCTGAAGATACACAAATAGACAAATTGCCAGACAACATCAAAGACATCACACTTGGAAGAAAAAGGCGACTAAGAGGGCAAGAAGGAAACAAAATCCAAAATGGATGCCAGAAGAGACTTTGAAACATTCTCATAAACAGACTAGCTAGAGAATGGAAGAAACGTTGGTGCAAATGTCAACAGGGAGCTACGGAAGACAAAATAAAACATCCTTTCAAAACAGGCAAAGATTTGGAATTAGAAAACTGAACAAGAAGGACATGTTCCTCATTGCTCAAGCTAAAATAACTGAGAAGGGGCGGATAACCGACCTGGAGTTGCAATATTGAATGATCAGGCCCCCCACTGGTGCATGAGATGAAGCTTTGGGTTGCTCCTGTACCCAGACTAAGTATCTGGCCACCAGCCACTGCAGCTAATCACAGAGGCAGGGGGAGAATTGGCATGTTTTAGTAAGAGATCTGGAAAGACAGCGGGATAACATCTTCAAGATTGCCCAGTCTCTTCTTTTGCAGTCAAGGTTTTTGTGCTCCTTGCGTGTCAGCACATTTGTCTCATTACTTTCCAATCTTTGGGGCATAATGACTGGCCCATCTGGGCCACATCACGGGATGTGAAGTCAAGCATATCAATGATAAAGTCACATGGACATGAGATAAAAGCCAAGACTAACAGAAAGATATCTATCCATGTTTTATTAATTACACAAAGGCATTTGACTATGTAGATCATAAAAAATTATGGATGACATTACAAAGAATGGCAATTCCGGTACATTTAATTATGCTTTTGTGGAACCAGTACATAGACTATGTTGATAATTTGAACAAAACAAAGGAATATTTTGAGGTTTAAAATCAGGAATGGTGTGATAAAGCACAAATTGTATGGTTTGGGTCTCAGTTTCCATAATTATAAATAATAGAATCCATCTAATTTCAGCATTTTATACTTCTATCATATAACTGAAAATGAAAGTATCCTATCTGGGATGAAGAGAGTATTTATCATAAGTAATCTTTTAAAAGTGAGTGCCATGTGTTCATTAGTAAAATCAGCATTCAGCTGAGGTAAACATTCTCAATGAAAACAGGGTCTGTTCACAGGAATTCTTTCTTAAAACACTTTTACATTATATTCTCTTTGATATAGTAAATATTCTGCAGCATTATTCATTGATAATAGTCCACCTGCTTCTAGCACATCTGTTGAAAAATGCTTTATAGTTTAAGTCCACTACTTCTCTCAGCAGTGAAAGTGAATGCTGACTTGAGGATGTAGAAATAGCATGACCATAGAAACTAAATTAAGGCTATCTGGTAGCACACTGGGTTATGCATTGGACTGTTAACCAAACAATCAAGGGTTCAAACTCAGCAGAAGTTCTTCAAAATCAGTTGAGGCAGTAAGAAACCCCCGGGGTGTGGTGGGGGCAGGGGGGATTCTAGTCTGTCCTATACAGTTACTATGCGTCTGAATTAGCTCAATGGCAGCACAATTTATAGGTTAATTCAGTCTATGCTTTGGCTAAGCCACCCGGGCGGTAAACAGCTCACACCTCCCAGGTGCTCCAGGAGAATAATATGAGCCTTTCTGCCCCCATTAAGATTTATAGTCCCTGATACCCAAAGAGGCAGTTCTACCCTACCTCGCAAGGTTCTTATACACTGGAATTGGGTGGATGTAAGTGAATCTGGGCTCTGGTTCTGGTTCCGTTTTGTTTTGGTAGGCTTTGACCAAACTGCCTTCGTGTTTGTATGTTTACATTCTTGTGTTAAGTTTGTATGTTTACGTTCTTGTGTTATCACAGTCACCCACTTGGAGTTTTTCAAGTCACTAAACGAGAAACCACAAATCACTTGATTTCAAACGTGATTAAAAACTTTAAAAATGGGAAACTGTAACCACAAATGTAAGTTGGTCTATGTGTACCTGCAATTACAAATAAAATGTCTTCAGACATATCTTTGCAACTTGTTGGAGGCGGCTGTAGATAACTTTTCTAGGTCATGCAATGGTTTTAGTCATGATAGCGTGTCTTTCACAAAAACGTCCAGTGGAAATACAGTAGAACTCTGGACCTCAACCCTAGTTAATCCATTCTAGAGGGACCATCAAGATGTGACGCAGGAGAGCTCAGAATCTATTTTGCCATAAGAAATAACTGAAATTGGAACAATCTATTCTTGACCACCAAGTTTTTACCTTAACTTTGCCTTTTTATACAAAATATTACATAGAAATTTCGAAGTAAATAAGTTCTAAGTAATATAATTTAAATAGGAAACACAACATTAATTATTTTACAACTATAATATGACCCGGATCTTGGGATTGATGTGGATCTGGATCTGTGGACAGAGGTGTGAAGAGGATGTATGGAGACAGTGTCATTGTTTGGGATGAGAATTCCCTAACATAAAATCAACTGGTAGCTGCTTTTTTTTCCCTGTTCTTTGCCTTTTTTTCACTAAAATCTGGTTAGTTTTTTTCTTAAACCAAACCAAACAAAACAAACCGTGTCTGATGTGGTTTGTTGTTGGCATTTCCTTAACTATTTTCTAAAAAAAGGTTTACTAAATAAATTATCATCAACAATATCAATAGCACATGTGGTAGTTGCATAATCTGGTGTCAATTTGGGACTTGAGAGGCTTATGAGTGAAGGGGTGGAGTCTAGTCTCTTAATTGGATCATAGCCAATGAGGCCTCTGTGTGAGCATGGCTTTCTCCTGAGAATCCTGGGATATTTTTTTTTCCTCCTTGGAGGAGGGGGAAACTCTCTCTAATCACGCCCTGGGAGACATTGCAGCTGACATGACACAGGAGTTAAGTTAGTGCTCTGAGCTAAAGAAGCCACTTGCCTTGGACTTACCCTGATGCATCCAGACTTCTGAAGCTGGAGAATCCACATAGACACCCTTGCCAGCACTGAGATGCTTACAATGCCACTGGGGCCAGAAGTCTTCCAACCCACTGGCCTGTGATCTTCCTGCATTCAGCATCATTACATGTGTCTTGATAGTCTGAAGAAGACTTTGTAGACTGGTACCAGACATATGGGTTCAAACTGGACTTAGGGCCTTGGACTGCACTGGGTTGGGATGCTTCCTTAGTGTATAATTACCCTTCATATAAAATCTCTCTTATACACATGAGTTCCTATAGGTTTGTTTTTCTAGTCTACCCAGACTAACAACATAGTTAACCAGTTCCTTATCATAAGGATTCTTTTCAAAAAACTCTTCTTAGGACCCATGTTTTCTATCTAAAAATAGTACAAAAAGCCACAACAACTAAGGAAATTCGAGCAAAGCACTTGGAACACAGTTGCAAAAGGTTTAC
The DNA here is from genome assembly GCA_004026705.1 of Nesogale talazaci. NCBI lineage: Eukaryota > Metazoa > Chordata > Mammalia > Afrosoricida > Tenrecidae > Nesogale > Nesogale talazaci. Next base: position 36,376 of record PVJH01003076.1, on the reverse strand, counting down.
ATAACACGAACTAGTGCCTGGTGGCTGAAACAAAGACTGGATTTATTTACAAAAATCACCTGTGTCAGGTGGGATTCCATGTTTTCTTGGAGCTCTGCTGCAAAATTTTCTTGACATTTTGGCTGAAATATGATTGTCATGTACTGATGAGGTCAAGCACTGGGCTTCTACTCTGGAGCCTTCTGATGGGATCTGCTAGGTCAGTTCAGTTTTAAGGCAGATGGATCAACAGGAGATAGAGCATGGCTGTTTGAAGATTTCAAAGGAATCTTGGATCAAAGCGTACAAGGATTGCAAGATGACCATGGGCGCATGAGAAGGAAGGTTTAAGGAAATTGAAAACTGCACTGGTGACAAAAAGGCTGGGGAAGTTGTCCAAATACATTTTTTGTTTCCACATCATGGCACTGTATCTTTTCATTCATTGAGGTTTTTAGGAGAGACTGTCCTCCCAAAATGTTATTGAAAAACCTTATGTCAATCACCCTCCAATTCTGATCTTTCCCCTCCAGAGTTCTTTATGCATCCAAAGCTTTAAGAGCATTTTTTAAAAACATGACTTAAATGCCTAAAAAAATCCCAAACTGCTCTTTTGTCCCATGACACATCAGAGTGCGGAGTTCTTCATGGGAAGGTTACAGTCAGAAACACTGTCTTCAGAAGGTGGAGCTCTCGATGGAAGATATGCTGAACAACAGTAACTTCACATGGTGGTCCTTGGTTTAATGGTTTTCAGAATTTTATAGCAATGGTTTTATTGTTCTTGCATACTTAATTCTGAGTTTTTATTACTGTTATTACATAAAATAATGGACATGAGTCCCCATTAACCAGGAGACTGAAGATGAAAAGCCTTCATGGACTCTTCAGGAGCCTACTAAGGAAATTATTTACTTTCCTTTGTCTAGAAATCTAAATTTTAGTAAAATACTAAAATGAGAGTTCCTTCCCTAAGACCAGGGAAAAGAAAAGCCTACAGTGTGGATTATTTTGTTAAGATGTTCTTGACCTATAGCCTCCGCATGTTTGTGGAACACCCTCTCTGCAAATTGTGTGTAAAATGTTTTATGCATAGAAAAACAGACACAATTTACTATCAGTGAGTAAATTCTGATTCATCAAGACCCATTGGGACACAGAAAGCGTCCTTGTCCGTATTAAAGCATATAACTTTGTGTGGGAATAGACAGCCTCGCTTCCCACAAGGAACTGGTGGTCTCCCACTCCTGACCTTGTGGTGAGCATGATGATGCTTAACCCACTCTGACATCAGAGATACTTCTGAACGTGTATAATAATTAAAGTGACCGGACATTCTTCTTTTTAACAATTTAACAATGCCCCGCGGCATTTTAAAATTATAATAAATATATCACAATACTATTTTTGTGTTCTATGAAAATTTTTGTTGCTACATATATACCAAATTTTTAATCCAGGACCCCCACCCCTGGTCAATGATGTCCCGCTTAAAATCTGGTCACTTTAATAATAATGCAACAATGCAGATTTAATGTTTTTAATACATTCCCTCCAAATATGTTTTAAACTACTGGGATAGTCCCAGAGTGAAAGGTAATTTTCCCCAGTCACACCTCAGTGACAATGACAAGCCTGAAACCCAAACTACTAAGGTAGTTTATGCTAATTTGTGAAAAACAGATTATGCTTCTAAAATGTTTCATCTTCTTAGCAACTATGGTTATTTTATTGTTGCAAAGATAAAGTTAATAGAGATCTCAAGATAAACTATCTCATTATAAACATTAATTGCCATAAAGAGAAATGATTCAAGACTTATATGGCAAAAGTTTATACCAGAGTAAGAATTCTCCAGCAAAACAGAGTTCTTTTAAACATGGATGAGGGAATTCTAAAGCCATTCCTATCTACAGGAGAAAACAAAACAAAACAAAAAAAACTGTTTAATTTTTAACAGTACCTTGAATATCTAACTAGAAGCTAAAACAGGCAAAGAAGCTCATCGAGAATAGCAGACCTGTACTGTACTCTCATTATTTTCTGAAAAAAATTCCATTGTTATATTAAAAAAATGTATAACATAAAATCTTAAATCAATTAAGATGAGTAAGGAGTTCTGCCACAGTATTGCACGTTAAGCTTGGACTAACTCATTGGAAAGATTTGTTTTATTAGTTCTTTTGAACACATTTTTATAAAATATCTTTTTAATTTAAAAAGTGCTGCCAAGATGTACTGGTTATTAAATACGCCATCAGAACTGTATCTGCAGTAACATTGCACATTTCCCATTACCATTGCTGTCTCACCTTCTTTCCCCAGAAGGCAGGAGTAGAAAAATTCCAAGGAAAGGAACAAATATCTACAAGTAAACATGCTTTCAGCATTCAACCCTAGATGGTTTAGCATGTTTGATGGCTATTGGTGAATCATAGCAAAACAAAAAAACAAAAATCAACAATACAGTAGCATCTGTCACATTATGTTATAGTATGCAAAATTTTAACCATAGCAAGAAAAAACATGCTGCTGTTTTCAGCAATATACTATATTTGCAAACAATTGCTAGTTGTCTACAGTATGAAAGCGCTGCATTTTACACAGACCTTAATTCTTATAGTAGTAAAATATATTTGTCCTTTGAATCAAGAATAGGATGGCCTGGAAGAATAAATCATATAATGTAGTCCCAGTAGAGCTTTTAAATCCAATAATTGAATATTTCAATATTTCAGACACAGCAACAAAACTGTTGTGGATATTGAAATTTAATCTAAATAATAAAGTATTTCAGGCTGTGTAGTAGTATACACATTTCTTATTCAGTAATATAGCTATACTTTCAAAGTCTCTGGTATACATCAATGTATACAGAGGAGAGACATTTTGAATTTCAGTGCCAAATTACAGACTGATGCCCTCTGGTCTTAAAGTGCAAATTAAACAAAACACCTTAAGAGGCTAAAAACTGAGAAAAGGTGTTTTTGTGGAAGCAGCAGTATAAAAAAGACTGAAAAATTGAATAATAATAAAAACTATTACTCTATAAGCCTCTATAATAGAAAGCAATTATATTTTCTCATTTCTATATAATAATAGGTTAAATAAATTGGATTTGGAATGGATCTAGTAAACCATTTTGCCTACTGCATTCCAATAAAGGGAAAATTTTTCTTGCTTGAGGAAAAATAGAAAGAAAATATAAAAAATAGATGCTATATTAATACCTGCACAAAGTTTGGACAGCTTAAAGTCTCTTTATATATATCAAGTAGAGGTATTAATATCAGTAGTGAGGAAAATTGGCTATTGGCAACAGTACCCGTATCAATCAAGAGTTCTGTATTGTAATTTTAAGCATCTAATATATTTGCCTAGAACTTTTCCAAATTAAAGCTACCCGGCTTATATGCAACCTATAAATATAGTCTCAGTTTTGATGCATTTTTAATTTTGTTCAATCATGCATTTATTCAATCAAAAACAATTTAAGAAGAACCCAGGCTATCACCCTCACAGTGAGCAAATTCAGCTCCCCACTAGGGACTTATTGAATCTGCCATAACAATCAACAGGGTGAGTCTAATAGTTTTCTTTTAATTTGAACATTGGAAAGAAAGTTATCACATGAAATATTCTGCAGGGCCTCTTCAGTTTCTAGGTTAAAAATGGACCTGCTCTTTTGCAACATTCTCTTCATCTCCATTTTAAATAATCATAAATAAGAAAGCTTTGCTATTCTTAGGTTTGATTCAGTGGACTTTCAAAGTCTCAAAAATTGCACTCATTCCTTCTTTGTTTTCACAGAGTCCTGGTTGATCTCAAAAAGATGTTCAGCTGAACGACTCTTTGTTGTATTCAAATCTAGTCCCATATGAGTTGTTTTGGTTACTCAGTCTATGAAGCGTCTTAGAAATTGAACTGGGGCCACAGCAGAAAACACCAACTGTTTTCCTGGAAAATGGAAGAAGAGGAAATGAAAAATTAGGAAGAGAGTGGCAAGTGTATTCATAAGGATGGTTAAAGGTATGACCAAAGATTAACAAAGCATGTTCCTGTTGGTATGCTGAGGACACTCTTCCCAATTGTGCTCATGCAGAAGTGACTACCAGAAAAGTATTTCATTTGCCTCATGTTTTTCATTGGAGGCCTCAGAATAATTGAAAATATTTGAACTCGGAAGATGGCGTCTCTTATTAGCTGGCAAAGAATGAGTGCCTGCCTCAGGCTGTTTATCACAGGCCATTCATGATGCCAGGTACCAAATCAAGAGTAGGTAACTTTCAGCTTTGATAACACCATGTTCATTCTCCTTCCATTATTCACTTTCACACATCTTATAAAGATCTGAATTGTATTTACAATACAGAGAAATAAAGACATGATCAACTTGTAAGCATGATTTTAAATGACTAATTTATATTGGTATTGAAAGTAAAAACATTAATCAGGATCCATTAAAGAAATCTTACACTGCAATAATCATAAAAAAGGCTAAATATGGTTTACTACTCACTGACATAAGATCTTAAGAGTTAACTCATACTATCCCTTCTACACTGATTAAATATGCCCAGAATGTGACTATTCTTTTAAAAATTCATTAATTTACTTGGCAGTTTTCCAAAGATATCAAAATGATCAACAATCCATCTACAATCCTGTAAAAATGCCGCATATGAAAACAAGACAGTAAATCCATTTAATTGGGTAGGTAATATTCATATTAAGTACTAAAAAGGTTTATTAAAATGTTTCACCTTGAAAAATTAGACATAAATATGAAAATATGATTTTTACTTGTGGCTAGGATAGTGCAACAAGGACTACATGTATTTTTCTGCATTCAACAACTAGAAGAAAACAGCAAAATACATGTAGCACTGATTTTCAGACGCAGAATGATAGGTGATACAGAATTGTATACCCTGGACAAAGGAAACAAGTAATGTGATTCTTGTTAATTATATATGTATACCATCTAAATTTAGTTTAAAGAAAAGTGTGTCAAGGCTGGGATCTCATCAAGTTAAGTACTTAAAAAATGGAATTCATAAAGACAATACTAATTATGGAAGAGAAAGAAGCTTCATTGTAAGAATCTCTGAAGACCCGAGGTTGACAGTTGATATTTAAGATTCAGAAATTTCCAGTCTTTGGCTGAATACTTCTCTGCTCATTAGTGTGAGTGTGAGTAAAGTATTACCAGGACCAGTAAGTCAAGTAATTTCCAGAATTTGCACAAAACTGGGAATGATCCATGAAAGGAAAGGCCTCCCACTATATGGGGTAAGGAGTAGTGTTCTCAGAATATTGCAGAGTTAAAATTAGTCTTCGACTAAAAGCTGCTCTGGACATTCTCTTACAGAGACTAAATACAAGCCTTGAAAGGATTAACTTGAACCCATGCCACTTAGCTGTGTATCAGTAACAAACCTTTAGTCTATTGAATAGAATAAGGCAACATTTGGCATCTAATAATGTACACTTCAAAATGCAACTGTTTTGTTTAACTGCAAGCATCTTCATTTGTGTGATTTGAAAAGTTCTCCATTGTTCCTTTCACTAGCTTAATTAAATATTGCAACTTTTTCAAGACCTACAATTTATTTGCATTCCCTTTGTCCTGTACTTACACTGGGCTTGTGCAATCTAAACACCTAACCACCACCTATCTATAGCAGCTTTGATGGTTGGAAAATACACATATACAGTTTTAAATAGAGGATGATGTATGGGAAAGATTTGGGGAAACAATTCTACAATTACTCAATATATATATATATATATGTATGTATCAAGATTTGTCTTTGTATACAGATTTCTAAATGTGGGATTTCATGCAGTAACGACTTCGTCTGTTAGAAATAGATCTAGAGTTTCTTCATTCTGTTTGACCACATTAGAGTTCTAAAATTTTGAATCAGTTGACCCAGGATAATAAAAACAAGTCCAAATGTTGTAGAAAAACTATCAACAGTAGGTGGTACATGTTTTTTCTTCCATACACACTTTGTGTTTTCCAGAAATTAACAAAGTACCCTCAAATAGATTTAGAGAACTACAAAACATTAATATAGCACATGAGAAACCAACATCCTCCATTGAATTTACATCAATCATCTTTTGCTGATTTGGAGGTAGTTTTAGAATTGTAGACTTGAGTAAAATAAACTCATAAGTTTTCAGCACAATGCTATGGAAACAATACATACATACATACAAGCCTGTCAGAAATCTGTTAGTAAATGACATCTCGAAGGAATGAAAAGTCTGAAGTGCATAACCAACTGCAAATGAGTACGCTTTCCTTTACAGCTCAAAAGGAATTGTAGGGAAGGGAAACATTCCATAAGTGGTTTCTAACATGGCTGCAATCTGAATCCATGAGTAGATTTCGTTTTCTTTTCATTCTTTCTTTTTTAACATTTTGGTTTTGAGGTGGAGCAGAGGACTATGTTGAACCAATGATCCTTCAAAAGTACTATTCTTCAACCTTGCTATCATGCAGAATGCATTGGAAAGTAGATTATTGCAAATGCAGTTACATTAAAAGTTAACACTGTATCACTTGACCTCCCCTTTGATCCATTTAAAATTGGCTCTAGTTTTTAATATTTCCTACTTTCTCTTTGATTGAGGTTTTCAACTGTTTTGCATTATTGTTGTTAGGATTTTGCTTTATTTTACTTCCAGCCATGAAATCCAGAATAGGTAAATCTATAGCAACAGTAACTGGATTAATGTTTCTTTGGATATATAGCAAGGAAGGGAGGGGGAATGAAGAGTTAATAATGATGAGTGTGCGAACAGAAAATGTCACAAATTCGATTGTGGTGATGATTGAGCAATGCTTTTGGGATGAGACAGAATTAGAGAATTGCATGATAATGTGCATTATATAACAATAAAACTGTTAAAACCAAAAGACAAAAAAGTAGGATTCACTCACAAAAATGTACTATTCACTTGTTCATTCATTCATTTTCCTTGTTAGACTCTGCATCTTAAAAATTTTCCCTTAAATTTACATTCAAAATTCATTTTTGTATTAATCAAAAAGTATATAAATTATTAATCAACCAACTATATGCTTAAATGATAATGACAGCTGAACATAAAAAATAATGCTCGAATCTTTTGGACATTAAAAATATTTAAATCTTCAACTTTTGGGTATTCTTTTCATAGAAACATGATTAACTGTGAACAAAAGACTTTAAAAATAAAAACATTAGATTTTGATATTATATAGATTCTATGAAAGAATACAATTCTAAGAAGAAAAATGAGATAAAATTTCCCACTGCTAACTAACAGTTAAGGGTATTGACAGTCTTATTGGTTAAGCACTCAAACCCTAAATCAGAGGTTCTCTACCTTCCTAATGCTGCAACCCTTTAATGTAGGTCCTTATGTTGGGTTGACCCCCCCCCCCACCATGAAATTATTTTCATTGCTACTCCATAATTGCAATTTTGCTACTGTTATGAATCAGGTGAACCTTGTGAAAGGGTCATTTAACCCGCAAAGGAGATGTAACCCACAGGTTGAGAACCGCTGCATTAAGTGAAAGACCAATCATGAAAACACATGAGTCACTTAGTGTCCATGAAAGCAGCAGTTAAGAAATCAAACAATGTATTGAATTGGGTAAGCCTACTGCAGATATCCTCAAATGTGTTAAAGAGAAATTTCACCAGTGGATTACAGTGTGTCTGACCCAATCCACCTCAAATGTATGTAAAAGCTGGACTATAAATAAATAATACTAAAGTGGAAATGGTTTATATGATTATGGTATTGTCAAAGAATATTAAATATGCCATGCACTGACAGGAGAACAAACACATCTGTCTTGAAAGAAATACAACTTAGAAGCTCCTTAGAAATAAGGATGGCATGATTTCATCTCTCATTCTTTGGACGTCCCATTAGAGAGTAATGGTAATGTAGAGGCTTAGTGACGAAACAAAATGAGACTCACAATAAAGTGGATAGATACAAGTGGATAGATACAGTGGTTGTGACACTGGATCAGGCACCACAATAATGACACAGGACATATAAGTCACTATAAGCTGAGAAAGTAAGGTTGCGGGCATAGTGCTCATGCTGTGGGCTGTGATTCTCAAGGTACACAGTTTGAAACCAGCAGCCACTCCTTTGAGGAAGACGGCACTTTCTACTCCTCTAAACAGTGAAAGTCTTGGCGACTCACAGGGGCAGTCCTATAGGGTTTCTCTGGGTCAGCAAGGACTCCATGTCAGGGATGATGAGTGGAAACCCACTTGATGACTCCTAAAAACAATAACAACCGCAAACATAGTTGATGTGTCCTTTCATAATTGAAAGTCTTAAATGGGGGTTTTGATATTGAGATCTCATGGGATATGCCTAAAAGATTTACTTTTGCAAATTAAAAATGGAGTCAGAAAGTTTATTTCATAACAATATTCCTGGTTATTTCTAAGCCACAATGTAATTATTTGAAATTATAGATATCTTTAATATTAAATAATATTAAATAATTACATTTAGTATTGATAAGTGAGAGTTCAGTGAGCTTTTAATTGAGAAATCCATTGCTAATTCAACTCTTTAAAGCTTTATGCAACAATTTAGGAATTTTTTAAATGATCATTAACCAAATCTCAAATTCTTTGAGGAACAGTACTTACCCTCTGTTACCTTTGGCTATTTCATCAAAAAGAATTTTCCAACGAGGACGTCCAATAAATAGTCTGGAATTCAGTGCCTGATACTTTTCTCCGATTATTTTCTGCCAAAAAGAAAGTATTCTATTTTTTACAACTTAGATATTTAAACAAATAAACTCATGGTTTGAATATCTTTTGTTTGAATGCAGTGGTCTCATCAAATTATTGTGAAGTAAAGAAAAAGCATGTGTTGGCGAAGAGGCAATCTGGTGGCTTATTGAGACACACCAGGTGTTTCTGTGACACCAAAGACCCAAGAATCCAAGTGAAACAGATGCTAATGGAAATCCTGGAATCTAAACAGAAAATGGGAGGCTGACGAATCAAATCTGGCACTAACTTCATGAAGAAATAGAAATAACGCAGTGGACAAAGAGTCATGTGGGGCAGAGATACTCCTTCAGCTATACCAGATTGTCTGGTCATCCTGAGACAAAGCCAGTGGTAGACCAAGAATTGCCCAGCAAGGCAGCTTCACAGTATTCCTAGTAGGTGAGAAGTTGTGTAGACATCTACAGAGTGAGCAGAACAAGATCTATCCTAAGCAATAGAAAAAATGCACAAGAAAGAGGGATGGAAAGCAGTAGAGATTATGTGCCTGTGTGCTGGACTGCCTACTTCCCACTGCCCCACCTCCCACCCTACTCCCCAAGACTCAGCAAGCAATGACCACTACTTGTTCCTGTAAGCCCATCAATCACCCTCTATTCCAACTACATGGAAAATACTTTCCCACATCCACCCTTACCCACCGATCAACAAGAAGTGCAGAACTTGCTCCAGCAATTTTCCTCGCTCTCCATAGCCACCACACCCACTACCCGACTCCTCTGCAGCAAATTACATGACCCACCCACCAGTCAGTAGACCATTCATGGACAGCATCGGCCCACGCCTACCCAGATGGCCCTCCGCTGCAAGGCACAACCAAAAACAGAGATCCACACTCAAGATGCCAGCTGCTTCCCTGCTCACCCACAGACAGGTGGTAAATGCTTCAGTGCTCCCAGACTAGAGACCCGTACAACATGCCAACCTGGCTTCCCCGGGTGTATCAAATCCAAAGAAAACAAAAAATAAGGATGACGCTAGCAAATGCGTAATCAAGTAGCCATTGCTCGTTGGGTAAAATACCTCAATGAGTGTGAAACAACAGGGAATATAAAGAAGTAGGATAACATAGCTCAAGCAAGAAACAAAAATAAAAGTCCAGAAAACTTCCACGAGAAATAAATAGTTTAAGAACTAGCTGATAAGAAATTCAAAATAGTTATACATACACAGGCCCCTTTGCAAGACCAAAGAAAATCCAAACAACTCTAAGAACAAACACATCCTCCAGAAGAATTCAAGGAAATAGTCAAGGTACCAAATGGCAAAAACAGAACAAAAACTAGATAAACAGAAACCTTAAAAAAAAAAAAACAGCCACACAACAATTTATATGCAGTATATGCCTTCTGATTTCTTAAAAACTGCTTCCATTAGTAATGACTGCGGACTCAAGAAAATTACCACATAGACTAGAGTATAAACTGAGCTTGTCAGCACATTTTCTAATGCAGCTTTTAAGGTAAAATTTGGTGCCTCAGCTGATATTTGGGTCAGTTTATACTCCAGTATATATGGTAAATCCTTGACAACTTCAGTCATTACCTTTCTTGTCATCCTATTGGCTCAATCATGAGGCTTTGGATTTCTTTTAAAAATCCATGCTGAAGCCTGTGTTCTTTGATTGCCACAAGCAACCATTCCAAGTCCACCTCACTGTCAGCATGTTAGTTGTGTTATCTGCATATTGCTTGTTGGAAAAAAGTTTTTCTCCAATATTGATATCATGTTATTCTTGAATCTTAATTCTTCACAATACTAGCCATAGTTTGTTATTTTCCACTCTGCAAAAATGTCTTTTCAAGATTGATAGAACACACATAAACATGTTGTAGCATTCTCTGATTTCAGACTAGAGCTATTTAACATCAGCAATCATATACATGCCACATCCTCTTCGGAACCTGGTCTGAATTTCTGAAAGCCCACTGCCAATATACTGCTAGAATCAATTTTAATTATTGTTAGTAAAATTGTACTTGCTTGTGCTATTAATGTTACTTTCCTGTTCACTTAGCTTTCTCTGGAATTGACACAAATTTGGGTTTTCTTAATTCGGTGAGGCAGGTAGCTGCCTCAATTCTTGGCATCTCAATTTCTTGGCATCAAGTAACGAGTGTCTCCAGGACCACAGTTGTTAAAACATTCCAATTGGTATTTGCCAGTTTCTGGAGTTTGCTAGTGGGCAATAGCTTGACTCTTTCCTTCTGTACTTGGAGGTGGTGATCATTTTCTCTCTCTGGAGATGGTTGAACTTCAGTCAATTCTTTTTGGTAAAGCGATTCTGTATATTCCTTCCATCTTTTGACACTTCCTGTATCTTTCAAGATTTTGTTCAGATAATCCTTTAATATTTCAACTTGAACAGTATTTCTTTTCCCTCTATCTCATTTCTTTCAGCTTGAAATATGCTGACTGCATTTTTCCTCCTTAACTTTCTGATTCCAGTGCTTTGCATTATAATACTTCTCAAGCTGCCTTTTGAAGCTTTCTTTTCAGCTTTTTGACTTCACCATTTCATCTATTTATATTAGCCACTGTACATTCAAGAGTAAATTTTTAAAAATAATTTGTTAAATATATTCTTGTATCTTTAAATTCAGGTAAAATATTCTCAATATTGTAGTGCTGTTCTTGTGGCTTGTTTTATTATTTTTAGCTTCAAGCAGAATGTAAATTGATGGTAGGTTCCACAGTTGACCTCTGGCTTTGTTTTGTCTGATGATATAGAAATTCTTCATCATCTGTTTCCAGAGATGTATTCAATTTTATTTCCTCTGTATTCCATATGTGAGTTCTTTGTGTATTGTCTCTGTTTATGTTGTTAGAAAGGGGTATCATCAGTGAAGAATCATTGGTCTTACAACATTTTATCATGCAATATCCAGCCCCTTTTCTATCATCAAAGTCATATTTTCCAACTAATACCGTCTCTTTGTTTGGAACTTTCACATTCCACTCATTAGAAATTATTAATACCGATTGATAGCATGTTTGATCAATTTCAGACTGAAGAAGTGAGTAGAATCTTTGAATTTCTTCACCACTTCCTCTAATGGTTGGTGTGTAAATTTAAGAATACCTATCTTAACTGGTCTGCCTTTTGTTGCTGTTAGGTACGATCAAGTTGGCTTCCTTATTCAACAACCAATTTTCACATGCATGTGTTGCAATGGAGATGACCATGGCTTGGGTCAGGTGCACTTTAATCCTCAAAGTAACATCCTTGCTTCTCAATATTATAAAGAGGTCACGTGCAGTAGAATTACCTAATGCAATAAATTTGAGGCTCTCTTGACTGCTATTTCCATGAGTATTTATCAATAGTCGAAGGAAGACAAAATTCTTGGCATATTTTACATCTCTCACTTTCCCTCTACCCCCCACGGTTTGGGTTATTCATACCCCTTGGGGGGTTGTGAGGTGGTGGTAATGTGTCCGTCTTTGTGATCAGCTCTGCCTTCCTCGTCTCTCACCCCACCTTTCCTCTAGCCTGCTGGAACTATTCCCATTTCTGTTCCTGAAAGGTTTGTCTAACCTGAACTCTGTGTGTTGTAAGCACCTATCTCAATGATTGATGTATGGATTTTTATAAGACCTGTAAGAAACCCCAATAAAATGATCTTAAAAAAACCCTTCACAATTTCTACCTTTTCTTCCCTATAACATGATGTTATCTCTTGGTTGAGTTGTGTGGGTTTTGGTCTTCCTAACATTGAGTTGTAATCCATACTGAAGGATACCATCCTTGATCTTCATCAGAAAGGGTTTTAATCCTCCGCACTATCAGCAAACAACGCTGTGACATTTGCATACTGTAGGTTGCTAACAAGTCTTCCACCAATTCTGGTGACTCACTCTTCTTCATATACTCATATGAAGCTTCTCATATACTCAGGATATAGGTTGTACAAACATGGTAAGGGGATATAACATTGGTACACACCTTTCTCAATTTTAAACCAATTTTAAATCCCTTGTTATGTTTGCACATGCTTCTAGATCCATGTAGAAGTCCTGGATGAGCATAATGGAGTGTTTCAGAATCCCTATCTTTCTCATTATGGTACAGTTCATTATGGTACACACAGTCAGATCCCTTTGCAGAGTCAATGAGACACAAGGAAACATCTTTTTATGTTCTCTGCTCTGAACTAGGATTCATCTGACATCAACAATGGTATCCCTTGTTCTAAGTCCCCTTCTGAATCCAGTCTGAACTTCTGGAAGTTCCCAGTCTTCATTTAGACATATATTATACAAAGCTATCAGAGATAGCATTGTATTTCATGTTAGATCTTGAACTGTTCTGCAAGATGAGTGTAAAGCTATTCCTTTTGAATTTGTCAGTCCCTGCTTAGTAACGGTCTCATTTTCTGGCTCAAAATGCCCAATATCAATCTGTTTCAGTTCACTAATGCCAATGATAGAAATTTGGAGGGTAAATTTCTCTTATTTTAACCATTACTAAAAATAATAACCAAAAGTAAGGATATGCTTTGCAATTCTGTAGATAGAGTGATTCTAATAAACAAGGAATCCAGAACCATAAAAATGGTCCATTCAAATACTTGGACTGCCATTACGATTTCCCCCCAAACTTCATAACAGCCTTCCATACTTTCCCTTGAGTGAATACTTATACCCAAATAAATTCTCTCCTATTTGAGGTGTTTGTGCTGTATATTTCTGCCTAATGACTGATTTCCTTAACTTTTCTAATCAGGTGTTTCTTCTGATAGCATATTATTCCTTTAATCGTGTAATTGCACTTGTTTTTTGGATGGTTAACCTAACCCACTCTTTCTTCAGCTGTGTCCTAAAACTAAATCATGATTGAGCTCATAGTAACATTCAAATACTCCCTCTGGAGAAAGAGATGAGTTTGGGGAAATACATAGCTTCTAACTTCTTGGAGACTTGACATATCTTCAAATGAGAAAAACTTGGTATACTTAAGAAGGAAGGTCAAATGTTCCTTTCATAATTTCCTTTCTTTTTCTTCTTTTCCTGTCACTATATCTTCATCTAAAAACTTAAAGGCAATTAATTCAACTTTGCTTTGTGTGGAAAATGTGGTCTTTCTTTAAAAGAAGCTATGCACTTGTATGCTTCTATTTTTCTCACCCATTTTGCAGGGGATTCTACCCTCTAGGTTTTCTAAGTCAGAATCTTTCATTCCTAACACTGCACGTATTATTTAAAACTCTAATACATTCAAAGCTAGAGCTAAGATAAAAAAGCTGATGTAATCACTGTCCTCTGGACATGCTATTGTATTGGCTAAATCTACTTGTTGGTGGAGAGCAGCAATTCTTTTTTATTTTTAATCATTTCATCTGGGACTCTTATAGTTCTAACATTCCATACATCAATTGTGTCAAGCATATTTGAACATATTTTGCCATCACCATTTTCTAAATATTTACTTACAAGTTAAGCCCTCGGATGTCAGTATTTAGTCTTCCATTTCACTTTTGATGACTTCTAATTTTGCCAAAAACATATTTCAGTCAACATTCTTATTATTATTGTTTATGTGTGGCTCCTTATCTTTTTGAGTGATACTCCATGAGCAAATACAGGTTCCAAAAACATTACCCCATTCACATTCTTGCCATCTCTCCTTTGTGGAGGCAGCTCTTCCTCAGCCATATTTTCAATATGGATCAATCTGAGGGGTTTATGTTCCGGCACCATACCTACAATTGTTCCACTGATATAAGGCTTTTAGTGGCTTATCCCTCAGAACTGGGCAACCTATTCTTGATTTTTAGTCTGTTTGAAGTCTACAAGCTCTACTGAAACTGGTTTACAATGGATGGCCCTGTTACTATTGTAAATACTGGTGGCATAGCTCCCTGCATCATAGTAACACACAAACTGCCACAGAGAATGGAATCAAAGCTATACCAACTCATCCCAGCAATAATGACTCTGATCCAAATAACGGAAAAACAAATGCTGGTGTGAGTATGGGATGACTGGGACTCTTAAACATTGCTTTTGGGCCTTTAATTGGTGCAAACTTTATGAAAAACAGTAGGTTTTCTCTCATAAAAAGATAGCAATAAAAATACCATACCACCTAGCAATCTAATTCAAGGAATATATCCTAAGAAATAAAGCTGTGAAACAGATATACATATGTACCCGATGCTTATTGTAGTATAGCACATGATAGCAAAAAGTTGGAAACAATATAAATGTCATCCATCATTGGGTGAGTAGATAAACTCTCATGCATACATACATACATATATAACAGCATACTACACAAAAATAAAAGTGAATTCCAGAAACATCTTACAACACGAATGAAACTAGAAGATAGTCCACGGAGTGAGATGAGTCGATCTGAAAATGACACATAAGTATAAAAAGGAAAAATAAGTTTACATACAGAAAAAAAGCATTCTAAGATAGTTTTAATAATGGAAGGGTGAAGGAGGGAGAATAAAAACTTAGTGTTAACTAAAGTGATGAGACAGATAATATAAACTTTGAGGAAAATCACACAAAGTATTCAAAGGAAGGGAAGTCAGAAAGAGTGTATAAGAATAAGGAGTGACCATTATAAATGCCATAACATACACATTCTGTAACAACAGCTAAAACAAAAAACAATTTGTAAGCTCAAGCTCAAGTAAACATGTATGGGGGACGTCAAATGGAATAAATACAAGCATATATACAGGTAGTAAGGCTGCATGTACATTTTCATATTATAGAGGGCATAATGGGCACAGTTATATAAATTACTTAGCAGATTTGAAACTATTGAACTTGAAGGCTAAACATCATAGTCTGGAGAACACGTAGGTTCATTGGAAAACATAGTTCAAAAGTGTACTATTTTATATCCTTCCCACCAGGTGAGTAGAACCTGGGATCTTAAAATCTTGCAATTAGCCAACAAAGAAGCAACTATTGGACTTCTCCATTTAGGAAAAAATGATTAAGGAAATCATTGATTCCAGGGAGAAATTATTCTCCTGGTTGCTGGGACCGGAGGAACTAGAGAGTGCTCAACTAATATTGTAGCCCATGTTGATCAAGACCACAGTTGAAAGTACCAGTTAAAATGGTTAAAAATGGGCGAGGGGGACAAACTGGAGGAGCTTCAGACTAATTCCCTAAAATAATCATCTACCTTGAAACTTAAGACATTTCCAGAGGTTACTCTTAGCCAAATAATTGCCAACCCTATATAAAATAAACATTAATCCTATCTACAAAGAATGGCCCCCTTAGAACAATGAACTATACAAGACCTGAAAGATGAGACCACACGGAGCAATAAAGAAAGTGGATAAATTTAAATGGGGCAACTAATGGAGGAAGAAGAGTGCGCTGAACTGCTGATTATAAAATGAATTTGCTATTTAAATGTTTACCTGGGGCACAATAAAATGTTCAGAAAAGTGTGTCAAACAATAAAAACATCATTTCCTTCTTTTCATTTCAAAACCATTATCTTCTTTACTGGTACTCTTAGAAATGACTGATTTTCCTACACCAGTTCATAACACCATTTTCAAAGAACTGCAATGTATAAAGATTGCATTCTAATAGTCCACCCTCGAATAAGGCTGATCGTTTAAACTCTGATGTATTTCTACCACAAATATGACAGTGTTTCAAAAAGTTCATGGAAAAAATGGAATTAAAATACAATGGAATTGTTCACTCTCTGAGTGCTACATCTTTCCCTCATGGGAATGGCTATATTGAAACTCCTGATCTTCTGGTTAGCAGCTGAAAATGTAACCACTGTGCTACTCCAAACCCACAGCCACGGAGCTGGTTATGACACACATGAAGCCAATTGTAGGGTTTCTGGACTATACATCTTTATGGGTGTGCTCACTTCAGCAGCACAGATACTAAAATCTTCCTGGGAGAAGACAGCCTCTTATTTCTCTGATGGAGTGACTGGAAGGTTTGAACACGCGATCTGATCGTGATCAGCCCAATAGCTAACCCGTGGCGTCACCATGGCATTTTAGTGCGCCATCAAATCTCCCTAATTAATAGAATGTAAGATATGAATAGGTGGTGAAGAATTGAAAATGAAAGAAAAAAGAAGAGAAAATATTTAGGGCACAGACTGACAAACTGAGAACCAAATGTAATAGATACTCTGTGCCTTTAATACAATTTTGTGAGAAATACTGATATTGACTTGTTTCATGACAATAGTATAATAAATAACACTTCTGTATGAAACAAATACTTTAGAAAACTGACTAGAAAAAAATAAGGTTGAAATTATTTTGAGTCAGTTGACAAATACTCCTATTTTATGTAAAGCATTACATAAATAATATTAAAATGAAATTTGCTTTCATATTGTTTTATATCCCTATCTACTTCTTCTAATGCTGTCTCTGTGACAGCCTTAGATTTGTCAGCTCTGAACTGGAAAAATAACATCTACGGCTTCAGCTGAGCCCGGGTGGCATAAGTGGTTGAGTGGGGGACTGTGGCCCACGGGCTTGGCGGTTCAAGTCCAGCGGCAGCTCACAAGGGCAGCACTGGGTAGCTTCCACGACCACCAGAGGGCAGTGATGTCCAAAAAACAAAACGAACAAACCAAAAAAAAAAAAAGCCATCTTCTGTTTCTAGATTCCAGTTAGATTACATGAGTGTAAATATGATATGTTAATGTAATCTGGCACACACAGTGAGTAATACACTATGACTCAGTAAGTTTTACCTTTCCATAGAAGTACATAAGCCAGAAGTAAGTAAAGTTAAATTGTATATGACCTCATATTTAAAATTTTCATAAAAATCTTGATCACTATAATCTCAATATTTTATTTTTGGCCCAATCTCTAGAGACAAAGAACTTGAGGGCATACTTAAAACAAGCGAAATGCACTAAAAATTCCTGTTGCACTTCCATGTGAGGACAAACGAAAGGCATTGTGTCATTAAATTCAAGGACCAGCCATGAGTATTTTGGTCACAGTCCAAAGGAAGTCTTCCACTAGGTTACTTCTGTAAGAAACATCTGCAAAATTTCCTTTCAGTATCACTCTTCTAGGAAACCTTCTATTGTCAAGGGGCTTCTTGTCCAGTCACCTACCTGTATGCCATCTGTTTGACTGAGGTACAGCTGGATGTTGACAAAGTCAGGTCTGTTCTCTTGCCAAAACTGAAGGGACATAAAAATGAACAGACTTATAAAACTTCTTTCTGTATACTCAGATTTTCTTCTATTCTATAGTTTATAATTCTAAAATCTATGAACACATGCCCTGACTTACCACAGCCAACAACTGTAAGCAAGTTGATATATACGATGTGGATTCAAAACATTTATAGAAAAATCACATAAAAAGATACAAGCATAAAAAAAAGATACAGACATTTTTAAGGACCCTTTTGAAGCTCCTCATTGATAGGTGCACAAACATACATATGTACACATGAACACACAAAGCCAGAGGCTCCTTAAAATAACTGTCTTTGAAGAGATCATTCTCTTAATACCCTCTCAGGTACTATGAACAAATTATCAAGAGAGATCAGCCCCAAAGGAAGAGCATCGTGCTTGGGAAATGGGAATGTCAGCAAAAAGCAGAGAAAGAAAGGAAAAGGAAAATAATGAACAAGATAAATTGACAGTAGCTTCAAAAATGGACACAAACACAGCAAAGGTTGTGTAGAAAGTGCACAGTTGGACAGTGGTGCGTTCATTTGTACGTAAATTCTCTGCGTGTTTGTACGACACTTAAAAACTTTTTAGCAAGAGACACTGTTTAACACTGTATAACACTTTTTATTAGGTGACTGTGTCTGGTTTTCTAATTAACACCTATATGGATGAAATGACTAAGTTTTATTTCCAAACTTAATATTCTTCTTCTTATACTATCGTCTGTTTTTCTTGAACTGGGTGAGAAAAATAAAACAAATATGTTATTATAAAAGTCTGAGTACTTTCAGTGAGTCAGTATATCATTTAACATTCTTGTATACCTATATATATTGTAACCAACCCTCTGTTATACATTATGTATGGCTGGTGGTAAAAAGGAATAATTCTGTTATCTTTACAGATACCAAAGCTAACAAACAAAATATTACACTCAGATTCACCTAAGTAGTTCTCAAATTTTATGTAGCTGTTATATCCATTCTTATGAATTCCTAAATTTTATTCAAGTTCATTTTTAAAGACTGTAATTCTCTTTGAAAAGATCAATAGTGATATAGAATAGGTATAGTAGGAAACAAGCATATAGTCTTTTTTAGAATTTCCCTGCTAAATGTTCTGAGCATCTAAAAGTATTACCCACTGTCAATTCTGACTCAGCACAACCCTGCATGATGTGTCTGAGCCTGTCAATGTTTATGAGAATGGGGACCTCATCTTTCTTGCTTAAACCAGCTGGTGGGTTTCAACTGTCAACCCAGCACTGCACAGTACAACACTTACCCCAAAGAGCCCTCGTAGCCTTTTTTGGAATATATGGGGAATATTAAATATAAAGCAACTTAAACAAAAACAAATAATGAAAAGACACTTGTTCCTTTGCCTGCATTCCAGCTCCTGAACTCTAATTTCACTTGTAACAAGAAAGGAGTCTGCTAGAATAGAATAGTCTAGTATTGGCATATAATGTTAAAAACACATTGGAACAATCGATTGATTTAGGAAGAAAGCAAATTTAGGAAGAAAATAAATTTAAGAAGAAAACTTTCATTGAAAAAGAAATAAATTCAACAAAGGGGCAAAAAAATCTGTTGTCTTCAATATTCCCTTATCTAAAAGTTAGTACGTGATCTAGCAATAAGGGGCTTTGCTCTGGCTACATTGTATTGCCATTGGCCCCTCTCTTTGTAATTCCTTGAAGCCCACATTTTGCACTCAAACATACCGTAAGTACACAAATGACAGCACAGAAATGATATATTGCCATACTATTTACAGTTACAAAAGGAAGGAAATTCTATGTGTACTACTATTAAAGTAAACTCCAGATGTAAAGTAAGAGTTTTAAAAGTTCAGAATATACTGGAGTGGTACAATTTCTCATATTCTGCCTAGTTAGACAGGATTTTGCTTTATTTCAAAAATGTATAGCAATGGCACATTTGTATATTAACATTTAATTTTAATAAAGACAAGCAAATTTCCTCCATCTGCCTTTGCTCAATAATTTGGAGACATCTGAGTTCATTTCTACACACAAATATTTTCTCCTACAGGTAGATATTCCTACTCACAGACATGGATATCTGGAAAGAAATGTAACTAGCTATTGACAGAATTAGTCTCTGTGCTTTGGGCATTGAAGACTTTTCTTCCCTGTTATATACCCCCATATGTTAAGTTTTATTTTATTGTAAGCATGTACTACCTCTTGTAATATGAATGACAATTTCTTAATTATGTCAACTTTAGAAAGGAAAATTGCAAAACTAGGAGAAGCCCTGATTTTACCTTGTTATGCAACACGCAGAGTAAGTCTGCGAACCAACGGAAGGATTGAATCTCTCTGCACACCCAAATAAAATACAGTCTTCTAAGCTTGTAAGGTTTCCAATCATCCCTTTAAAATTAGAAGAACATAGTAGACATTAGGATGGCAAGAGAAAGGAAAATCCCCAGATCTTCAAAAGTTAGCTTTTTATTATTAAGTGATCCAGAGAAAAACTAGTAATTTACATTCTATTGGCAGATAGGGCACTCTCTAGAAATAAAAGTAAATTTAAAATTCAACACGATTATGTAAAGATATGAAATTCCTCAAACATCTAAATGCTTATACTTGTGAATATTATATGTGTATCACCTATTTGCAGCAGAAGGTGCTAGACTAAACTTCCCCACCCAGATAATATCAGATCCTGCATCTAAGAAAAACACTTGCTCTATTTTCAGGGAATTCTAGCACTGAGCAGGGATCCAAAGGTCATCCAGTCTTTGCTTCCAAGCAAAATGATCCAAAACCATTCCAAAAACTTGGTTGTTTATCCCCATATTTATAATCATTAGAGAAAAAGATTTCACAACCATCTACTATGTAATTCATTCCAGCAATCCATAATTTGATGTCTGGATTCTTGATTATAGTTATGAAGGAGGCCTGAGGTTAAGAAAATGTTCTCCCCTTTTCATAACATTAGGTGTCCTAATGACTTATAATGTGTTGTCAGACATAAATGTTTTCTGGCTTAGATTATGGTTATTTTTGTACTAAATGTCAAAAATACCTCAAATTTATATTAAAATTTTGAAATAAGATATCATGCAATCATGTTTCAAATTCTTATTTGGTGTTTGGAACCCTTTGAAGCAGGCTTTTATTACAACTGATGTCTACATGAAAAATGAATGGAATATATTTGGAGATAATTTCTTAGTAATTAATATTAATCAATCAACATTTATTTGGAATTAAAATAAGTTGGAATTGTCCTTGAATATTACCAAAATAATATTTGTTAATTGTGTCATCTTAATTCTGAAGTTTCTTTGTGCAATCTGCTGTTAATTCATTGATTAAGAGATCAAGACATAAAGTGTTCATTTGTCAACTGCTCAGAAAAGCCTTCTCTGATTGCATTTCCATAAGAATCTCATTTTTTCTATTTCTGTATCTTATTAATAAATCTTTTTGTCCTGGTTTCAATCAACCTCTGAAGTCTTCTTTCTTTTAAAAATAAATGTATTGCCATTTCCTTCACATATCATACAACTCAATCATTATACCATATTATGAAAAGTTGTGCAATTAACACTACATTCTTCTTGCCTTCGTTATTGTTCGCTCACCATATCCCTCATTCTTCTCTGCCATGATCCTAGGGAGTTATTGACTGTTTCTATGGATTTATCTCTTTTGGATTTCATCTATATAAAATCAGACAAAATACAAATAGGAAGCAAACAAATGAAACAATAAGACTAATTAGGAACAACATAAAAAATCTCTATCAAAAGGAAAGCAAGCAATATAAAAAACTGAAACAACTTTAAAATAAGTCAAGAGGGAATTCAAATGATAAGATACTACATTTTAACCCAGGTACGCCTGCCTCGATCACCTTTACAATTCTCTTTAATATCAAGTCTATTGACATCCCTCAGTTATGGTCAGTGAGGCTTCCTCATAGGCTTAATCCATGTGGAAACTTTGCAAATGGATTTTGGACTTTCCCTCTCATCCAGAGTCTCTGCAAACCACAATTTAAGTTCCGATACTGTTTCCTTTGGGGGTTTCAGGTTTTACTATTTGCAATCCTTGGATGACCACAGGCTGGTGTGCGTCTTTCATGTAGATGTAGTTGATGCCTTCCATAGATGACTGTTTGTTTGAAGACGAGCTTTTAAGACCTGAGACACTATTCTTTCTGGTAAAAAGGCACTCTCAGGTTTCTTCACCATATTTGGCTATAGCACTCATATTTTCGGTGAAATTTTCATGAAGATAAGTATAAGGAAATGGCCATGTCATAAGAACTGGAAGTAGGAAAAGTGAGGGCTGCCTGTCAATGGTTTTAGTAGACAGCAAAGAGAGGATGCACCACCGTGACCTAGCCATATTTCATTAAAGGGCCTGGTGGAGGCCACAGAGCACATGATGAGGATCACTGAATTGTTTAGGGAGCTAAACAATCAGTAAAGTGGGTGCTTTGACTAATTAATCAAATAATTCTGTAGGAAATGATCCTATGTCTTAAATGTTGACAGCTTTTTATTTGGATTAATAGGATGAATCAAAATGACGTACAGCAGAGTGTTGAGTATTGATGCGAATGGGGTTACTCCAATGCCTCCAGCCACGCAGAAGCTAACCTCATAGTTCAGTGATTCTTCAAATGGACTTCCAAATGGGCCATCAATGTATAGCCTATAAATGTGAAAGATCAAGTTAGGGAAAAGAAGGATAAGGAATATTAATGACTTATCATATGAAGCACACATTATGAATCCTAGTCTTTACTTCTGGGCTTTGACATGTCTCAAGTCTTACATAAATGCCTCTTATAGGTAAACACCTAAAGAAATAATACAGTTTATGAAATTTCACTATGAAATCAAGTTTAAATATTTCGAATTTTCCCTTTTTTGCACAAAAACACTAATTATAAGTATGGGCAAATGCACATAGGCCCCTGAGAAATAGCTAAGGGAAAATTAAAGTTCTAATCACATTAGGTTTTTATATTTCACTAAATTAAAGTGTCAATTACTTTGCTGGGTCTAAATTCAATAAACAATGTTCCTTTTCATTACACAGTCAATAGAGAAAATATTTACTAAAACAATTACTTTGTAAGCACAAACATAATAGGAGGAAATAATATAATGCTGTTATTCTTCTTGCCCTACTTAAGTTTTTAAGTATAGACACAGCTGGAGAACAATTTCAAAGGAAATTGGCATCATATGAAAAGTATGCATATGAAAGGGAGGTTTGCTTAGAATGCACTGAAAATATATTAATGATGGTGGGATAATTTGGAAAAAAGCATTCACGGTGCACACAACTTAAAGAATATAATCAATGTCATGTTACTTGTATAAACTGATGAAATATTGTAAGTTCTGTGCATGTATCACTAGAAACAAAGTGTGTTTGAGTATGTACCATGTGTGAAAACCTTCTTAGCAATAGCACAAATAATTAATTTGCTAACTTCATATCTAATCTCAGATTCTTTTTTGTAACATATTACTTTTGTTCAGGGAAGCAAAGGGACCCATAACAACATGTGTTTCCAGAACTTCTTCAATCTATGTGCTAGACTATTTTGTGGCCAATGTGGTGGCAGTGGAAGTGCTATTGGAACAATGAGAACAGCTCCTTAAATGAGCTGTTTCTGTTGGAAGCTGAAGTAGACTTCTCTACTCTCTTTTGGCTTCCTTCCCAGTGTCTGCAATGTTGACTTGCTGCTTTAAAGAATTTCCTTTGACAAATGTAGTGTTACCGAACTTCCTATGTACTGCCTAGCTCAATACTCCTGTACATAAGGAAAACTAAACTAAACACTCCCACTTGAAAATTATTTTTCTACTAGGAATAAACAAACAAACAAAAACACCCTAGAAGAAGAGTCACTCATGAAAAGCATATTTTATTGTAAAAGCATATTTTATTGTCAGACAGATTTCTTTTGTTTTTGAGCCATGTAAGGAAGTAGATAAGTTAATAGTAAGCACACAATTTGCCAGTTGGATGTACCGTGTCGGCTTGTGTTTGCTGTCATACCGGAAGCTCTAAGCCTGGTATTTCCCAGGCCAGCAGATGCATACAAAGTGAATAGATTATGGTGCCACTTCTAGACTAAGAACAGACTATGAAAAGGAAAAGGCTGTCCACTTCTAAAGAATGAGTCTTAGAACTGAAAATATTATGGGGAGAATCAAAACATTGTCAGATACTGAAAATCTCTTGAAAAGAAGTAGAATATTGTTGGAGATGGTAACAAAAGATGAGTCCATCAAGCTAGAAAACAGTAAAAAAAATGACTAAGGAAGAATTGCCTTCTTAAAGTGGTGTCAACCATGATGGCAGGGATGGACTAGAGTCCATGGGAGTAGCATCTTCGGGACTTCCATTTGCCAATGGGGCATGATTCAAGACGAAAAGGAATAGCTGCCAACATCACTTAGCAATTGGACATTGAAATATACAATGTATGGATCTAGGAAAATCGGAAGTGGTAAACAGAGAAATGGAACTCATAAAAAATCCACACTCTAGGGCTTAATAAGCTGAAATAAACTGGCATCGGTCATTTTGAAACAGGACATATATGTTACTTTCCTGGGAAGGAAATAATCAAGACAAATGGCATAATATTCATTGTTAAAAAGGATATTTCAATATTTATCTTGATGTACAATATGATATGATCATATTATTCATATCAAAGGAATTCTAATCAATGCAACCATTATTCAAATTTATATACCAGCCACTAAAGTTTGTGAACACAGATATTGAAGAATTCTACCAGTCTTCAGTCTGGAATTGATCAAACATGAAATTAAAATGCACTGATAGGTATTGGTGATTGACATACAAAAAATGGCAATGAAGAAGAATAAATAGCAGTTGGAAAATCTGTCCTTGGTGATAGAACCAAACCCCAAGATTGCATGATAACATTTTGCTAGACCAATGACTTCTTCATCTCAATGCCTTTTTTCAATAATACAAAAGGTGACTATACACATGGACTTTCCCAGATGGAATGTTTAGAAATCAAATTGAATACATCTGTTGGAATAGATGATGGAGGTGCTCAATATCAACTAAAACAAGGGCAGGGATAACTGTGGAACAGATCATAAATGACTCACATACAAGGTCAGGTTAAAACTTCAAAAAATTAAAATAAGCTTCCAAATCCCAAAATATAACCTTGAATTTATTCCACTTGCATTCTGATAACTGCTTAAGAACAGAAGACCCAATGAGCTAGGAAAGAATCGTAAGGATCCTATGCATAAAAAAAAACCAAAAGGTAATTAAAAAGACAGGAAAGAAAGGATCCATGTGGATTTCAGCAGATATTCTGAAGCCTACTCTTAGTCATAGAGTAGCTAAAGTGGAAAACACAAGTAAGTCAAAGAGCTGAGCAGAACATCTCAAAAGAAAGCCTGCGAAATGAAAGTAAAATATTTTAATTAATGGGTAAATACATACAATTTTTTAAAAAGGAAGAACACACTCAAGGATATCTTAAAGCAAAAGAACTCATGAAATAATTCAAACTTTGAGTTGTAACATTTAAAGATTCTAAGAGTGAAGTATTGAGTGGTGCAGGACATATTAAAAGAAGATGGAAAGAGTAAAGAATTACCATATGAAAAAGAGGTTGTTGACATTCAGCCATTTTAAGACATATTATATGAAAAAGAACCAATGGTACTAAGGAAAAAAATTCAGCTGCATTGAAAACATTAACCAAAACCAAGGCTGCAGGAATCAATGGACTTTCAGCAAGTTCATTTAAAATGTTTCAACAAGCTGACGAAGCACCATTGTGCTTACTCCTGTATGCAAGAAAATTTGGAAGACGTATACTTTGCCAACTGACTGGAAGAGAACCATATTTGTACTCATTCCAAAGAGAGATGACCTATCAGAATCCTCAAATCACTAGGGGTTACTCCCCAAAAATTAGTTTTTGAATTGTGCTAGGCAGAGCTGAATTTTCACGATCTGCATCTTTCCTGCAACGTGAGCATGGAGTAACATGCTGTCAGTTAGTGCATCCCGTGGAACCTTCCTGGGAAGGTCCTCTCTGGTCACAGTACACTTTTGTAAAAGCACTTTTGTTCAAACCTTTTGTTTTTAATGGCTGATTTAAGAGGACAGTGTGTGGCTGTGAAATTTTGTTCTCTAATTGGGAAAAAATGCTGGAGAAACTGTGTGATATTGAACATAACATATAAGGACAGTGCTATAGGAAAAATTCAAGTGTATGAATGCTTTTTTCATTTCAAACAAGGGGGAATGTTGACTGGTGACAAACCTCGCTCTGGATGTCCATCAACTTCCCAAATGGATGAAAATGTTGACTCATAGTACATTTGGATTTTATTCCACTGAATCAGACTGTTCATCAAGCTTGCTATTTAGAGGTTCTGAAAGGCTGAGCAATCGTTACAAGAAAGGTCTGATTTATGGCAGATGGGGAGACTGGTTTTGCCACCATCAGAGCGAACCTGCTCATGCAGCCAAATCAGTGTGCCAGCTTTTGGAAAAAACATGCCTCTCTTGCCCCACGCACAATATTCACCTGCCCTCCCTCTGTGCAACTTTTTTTTTTGTTTCTGTGAATGAAGAAGGACATACAAGGACAGCAATTTTATGTAGTAGAAGAGGTTAAGAAAAAAATGAGGGAGTTGCTATCAAGCCTTTCAAACAGAAGTTTGAAACACCTTTTATAGAATGGAATTGCAGATTTGGCAAATGTATTAAGTACATGGAGAGTACTTTGTAGGCAACGTGGTGGTCATTTTCTTTAAAAAATCAAACACATATCTTTGAAAAGTTAAATTCCGGATTTTGGGGGGTACCCATCATATTCAACAACATCATTAAGATCACATGAAAGTAAAATTTTACCAAAGATCATTAAACAATAGTCACAGTAGCACATTAACAGGGAGACATCAGAGGTTCAGACAAGATTCAGAAGAGGACATGCAACAAGGGATATCATTGTTGTTGTCAGATGAGTTTTGCTGAACATAGAGAATACCAGAAATTCAGACATATTATTTGTTTTTTCAATAATTTTATGGGGGGCTCTTACAGCTCTTATAACATTCAATGCATCCTTTGTATCAAGCACATTTGTACACATGTTGTCATCTTCATTTCCAAATATTTTCTACTTGAGCCCTTGGTATAAGCTCCCCTTTTGCCTCCTTTTTTTTTAAAATCATTCCAGGGGGGGCCCATACAACTCCATCACGATTAACACACACGTCAACTGTATGCATATCCCATTTGTACACCTGTTGCCATCATTGCCCCCGAAACATCTTCCCTCCACTTAGGCTCCAGTACCAGCTCCCCATATTTCCCCTCTCTCCCCTCTCTCCCATAAACCCTTAATAATTTACATTCTTGTTACTTTTTCATATCATACTCAGTCTGCTGTGTCAATTTCCCTGCTGTCCGTATTACAGAGAGATCATATGTAGAACCCTGCAATTGCTTGCCCCCTTCCACTTCCCACTCTCTCCACCCTCCTAGTATCACCACATCCACCAATGGTCCCGAAGGGATCATCTGTCCTGAACTCCCCATGTTTCTGCCTCGAGTGTACATCCCCTGGTCTAGCAGGGTTTGCAAGGTAGAACTAGGAACAGGACAGGAAGCATTTGGAAACTAGAGGAAAGTTGCATACCTCATTGTTGCCACACTGTACCCTGACCGGCTCCTCTCCTCCCTGCAAGCACTCTGGGAGGGAATGCTGCTTCACCTATTGATGGGTCTTGCGTCTCCACTCAGTACGCCTCCTCCTTTATAATTATACAATTTTTAGTTCTTTGATGCCTGACACCTGCTCCCTCCTACACCTTTTAGACACACAGGCTGGTGTGCTCCTTCCATGGGGGCTTTGTTGCTTCTGAGCTAGATGGATGCGTGTTTACTTTCAAGTCTCGAAGACCCCAGGCGCTATGTTTTTTGATAGCTGGGCACCATCAGCTTTCTTCACATTTCCTTATGCACATTTGTTTATGACCCATCAGCAGTCACATCAGGGAGGTGAACATGCAACATTTTGAAATGTTCCTTGAAAGCTATGGAAATTATCCTTTTAGAAGGATTGCAGGTCTAAGAAAATTAAAGGAAAGAAGGGAGACCCTTTGCTGCCTCACTCAATGGAATCTATTTTATGTAAGTAAATTATCCCTTTTGAAGTTGAGTCTATTCATTTATTAACTGATTTAATAAGTAAGATTGATGGAGTGACAGACTAATTACACCACACCACTTTCTTACAATACAGAAAAGTATCCAGTACAAAGTGCTTTCCCACCACGTCTCTCTACCAGGGCCAACACATTGCTATCACTTAAAAACAAACATCAAAACAAAATATAAAATCC
This sequence comes from Nesogale talazaci, assembly GCA_004026705.1. Classification (NCBI taxonomy): domain Eukaryota; kingdom Metazoa; phylum Chordata; class Mammalia; order Afrosoricida; family Tenrecidae; genus Nesogale; species Nesogale talazaci. Next base: position 7,963 of record PVJH01003076.1, on the reverse strand, counting down.
CCTGCTGTCATGTTAAATTCAACTCAGCGAACCCACATGTAATATAATAGAACTGCCCTCCGGGGGTTCTGAGCTGAAACCCTAGGAAAGTTTGTCAGCCCCACTTCCATCAATTGCTGAGCGTTGGAAGAGGCTATCCCTAGTTGAGCAGCTGATGCTAAACTGTGTGTGCCATCCAGGCTTCTGTTGATCGATACCAGAATATCATAAAATCCAACTTATGTAGGCAATCTGGAAAAAGATCTAGTAAGAAATTATAAAACCATTTTAAGAGTAAGCATTATTAAAAAGAGGTATTAATTATATTAGTATTACCCAGAGATTTTCTTAGACCAATAATACAAAGGGTGGAAGGAGTATTTTTTAATCAAATCAAATTTGGGAACTAGGCTTTTCAACATGCCAGTGCCTTACTGGGTTGCAAGCAACTTTGTAATTGATGCAACTCAACACTTTGTAAGTCAATTCCCCCACAGACGATTTTCCCCACAAAAATTGTATTAGCATTTTAGAGACTAGACAACATTTTGAGAAATGTGGAGTTAGAATCTCTTCCAATTTGAAAGAACAAATATTTCTTTTTAATAGGCTACTTCTCTGGTGAAGTTCAGCAAGCAATTAAAGTTAGTGACTACAAAATATACACGATGTATTTTTAAAAGAAAACCAAAAGAGAGAGTCTAAATTAATGTGTTTTTATTGAATACAAGACACAATAAGAGAAGTGTACAATATGTAGGTCTCGCTATTGTCAACTGTAATAAAAAATAATAAGGCAAGAGGAAAATGGAAAGAGGGAAGGAGGGGTAGGGGACAGAGATGAATAATTATACTTTCTGTCCCAAAGACTGTTACAAAAAGAACAGTGGCTAAAAAGAAATATCCATATTACAAAATAAGGCAAAATTGGAGATGTGATTTAAGTGTGCTATATATCCACATCATATATACATAAATGCTTGCTACTGTCCTTATATTATCTCCATGAAGTAGGTACAGCATCATTACTCCTATTTAACAAATGAGAGCCACATCACTGTAAGTGATGCTGTGACTAGTCTAATGTCCACACCTTGACAGAGGTTGGTGGAGAGGGAACCAGGAACAAAAGGGGAGGAGAAGACAGACCCTAGTCTTTACTGCGATCTCTTAGGCTGGTGGCTCACTCACAGGTCTAAGCAAATCATGTGGCCTAGGAAAGAAATGCATGTGAAGCACGTGCTATCATCCTCTGCCTGCCTGGAAAACTCAAGTCCATTTCTCCTAATCTTTTGACCACCCTAATCCCACTTTCCCCCTCACCTCTCCTCTATGCAGCAACCTTGCTCAGTCCCTTTTTATTATTCTTGAAAAAGGGGAGAAGGAAAAGGAAAGGAAGAAATTGGAGAAGAAGGAGTAGAGGTGAGGGGGAAGGGATAGACAAGAAAAAGAAAATTCAGTTCAATTGTTCTTTGTTCTATAAAGCATTTCCTGACCACCCTTAGGCACTTTCACTGTAACCTTATAATATCCTGTGCATATCAGTATCAATCATTTTCTATTACTTTGTAATTGTCACAGGTATATTTTACCTACTAAATTGTAAATTTTATGAAAGAGTTCTTTTATATTTGCATTCATCATGCCTAGTTACTATTTCTTATATAGTAAAAAACATATAGCAGGGAGGGGGGCGCAGGGAGGGAATGGAAAAAGGAGGAGCTAATACCAAGGGCTTAAGTAAAAAGAAAAAGCTTTGAGAATGATGACAACAAATGTACGAATGTGCTTTGCATACAATGGATATAAGCACAGACTGTGATAAGAGTTGTAAGAGCCTCCAATAAAAATGATTTAAAAAGTATATAGCAGAAAAAGATTTTAGGATACAGTTGTATATAGTAAGCATTTACTAAAAAGTAAATATTACATTGATACCGATTTAGTATCCTTTACCAGTATCAAAAGGTAATGCTGTGGATTAGGTCCTGGGCTGCTGACAAAAAGGCTGGTGGCTCATATTCACCAGTGACTCTGACAAGAGAGAGAGATAAGCTGTCTTTGTAGTTCCCCTAAAGTTTCAAGGTCTTTATATGAGGTCACTATACGTTGGAATTGAGTTGATTAGTTTTATTAGAGGTACCAATAGTATCAACTAATGAAATTCTCTAATTTATTTGTATCTAATTAGACACAAAGGTACATTTGCAGAAAATCATTTCATCTTATCTAGAAAAAAAAAGAATGTGAAAACTAGTCTCTGGGAGAGGATAGGGTTAAAGTTTTAGAACACTCCATATCCAGGAACAATCATATCAGTAAATACAATAGAGAAAGAGGGCATAACGATTTTTTTTATCTGCATCTAATTGTTATCAAATTGAAGTTTGCATTGGAAACAGCTCGAGGGCTAGTTAACAATTTTGGCTCCTCCACACCCATAATTTCTGATTCAGTATTTTCAGAGGTACGTATAGCAATATTGACAAAAAGAATGAGTTTTCAGTAAAGGCAGTGAGAATCTTCATTGTTTTGAACTTTGAAAACACTATTTCAGGACAGCAACCATTCCATTGGAGGGTTAAAAAAAATCCCTATAATTAAGGTGTGATTATCCCTTCATATTCTCTCCTGCATATAACATACAAACAAACAAAAATCCCTTGTTTATAAAACCACTGATTGGGTTCCATAACATGAAATAGATGCCCCATAATAGAAGTAACTCATTAACTTAGGGTTTTCAAAATGGGAGAGAATCTCTGGCAAGAAATTCTCATAAAATATTAACATTGTCAAAGTTATGCTACTATAATCACTGCACATTGATCAATTTAATGTGGAATTGAATTTTAACTGCTGTCTTAATGTTCTTAAACTGCAGAGTACCTCCATGGTTCCGGATATCATGTTTAATTCAAACATCTCACTCTTCTCAAGTTTAAGGAGCTATCACTTCCCTTACATACAAGGAAAGGCCAATTTGTTCACCCACACATGCAGATGGGACTTTTAAGATGTGAAACAAAGGACCCTATGCAGGGACAGTCTTCATTTCCCAAAGAAACTTCAAAAAAGTCATAGTAAAAGAAAATTGAAAGCTAAGAAAAACTTTCCTCAAACTCTCTGAAGTTCCCCTCATATAATCTCCAGGTTTACAACATTGTTATAATTTCTCCAGTGCTCTCAGCGAAGTGGGTTTTTCCACCCTGAACTAAATGTCCCTAAAATTACAGACTATGTTCTAACAACATTGTCAGCCTTGTGATTGCTTCTTTTGTGGCTAGGTGTCAGTGAGTCAGTCCTGACCCTTCGTGACTTTATGCAGAACAAAAGACTGCCCAATGCTACACCACTCTCACAATGGCTGATATGCTGGCACCCATTTTTTTTGTTTTGGTTTTTGGGGCATCACTGCCCTCAGGTGGTCGGAGTAGGAGGCTCAGCCTTTGCTCCTGTGGAGTTGGAATTGAACCTCCATCCCACTAGGCCACAGTCCTGCGCACAACGACTACGCCACTAGGGCTCAGCCTCTGGCACCCATTTTTGCAGCCACAATGGCAATCCATTTGCTTAAGAGTCTTCCTTTTTGGTCGATGCCAATATATTTTACCAAACATGATGTCCTTCTTCAGAGTCTGGTCTTTGCTAACAACATGTACAGAAGTATGTAGGATGAATTCTCAACACCCTTGCCTCTTAAGGAACACTCTGGCTGTAATACAAATAATGACAAATTTGTTTATTCTGTTAGCAATTGTTGGTATTCTCAATTTCTTCTCAGGCATAACAGTTCAAATGCATCAATTCTTCTTTTATGATCTTCTTTATTCAATGTCCTCTTTCACGTGCATTAGAGGTATTTGAAAATACCAAGGCTTGGGTCAGACACACCTCAGTCTTAAAGTAACAAACATCCTTGTTTTCAATACTTTAAAGAGATCTTGTGCAGCAAAATTACCTAACGCGATATGTCTTTTGATCTCTTCAATGCAGCTTCCATGACTATTGATTGTGAACAAGAATTCTTTGACAAATTTTTCATTTATCTTGATGCTACCTATTGGTCTGAATCTGACGATTGTGCTCTTCTTTACATTGAGTCATAATCCATATTGAAGGCTGCAATCCTTGATCTCCATCAGCAAGTATTTTAAGTCTTTCTCATTTTCAGTTAGTATCGCTGTGTCACATGCATACCATAGCCTGTTAATAAGCCTTTCTCCAATCCTGATGCTGCATTCTTCTTCATAAGAGCCAGCTTCTTAGCAAGCAGACTGAACAAGCATGGTAACAGGATACAATCCTGATGCACACCTTTCATGATTTTAAAACATGCAGTTGTCCTCTGTTCTGTTGCTTCTTGATCCATGTATGAGCAAAATAAAGTATTCTGGAATTTCCCTTCTTCTATAGTTTATGATCCACATAGACAAATTCTGTGGCATAGTCAATAAAACACAAGTAAACATCTTTATAAAATTCTCTGATTTCAACCAAGATCCATCCGAGGTTATCAATGATATGTCCCTTGTTCCTTGTCCTATTCTGAATCTGGCCTGACACTCTGGCAGCGCCCTGTCAATGTACTGTGCAACCATTCTGTTGGGCTACCTTTCTTTGGAATGGATCCAAATATCAATCTCTTCCAGTAAGTTGGCCAAGTAGCTGTATCTCAAATTTCCTGCGATAGAAGTAAGTGCTTCTAGTGATGTATCAGCCTGCAGAAACTTTGCAGTGAGGATTCCATTAATTCCTGACTTTTTAAATCATGCTAAAAAGAAAGCTAATGCTTTTTAATGATTTTTTCTGGTATGTATTAATTGCTCATTGAATACTTTTTGAATGGCTGACACAATGACTGAATAGATGAATGAAAGACAGTCTGGTCGAATTTTTCTCGTTATTTAAAGAGAATTAGACAGCACAAAAGAGAACTGGCATCATATGGCCAGTGCCACTATGAAATACAGCTTCCCTTGCTGATCCAAGGCCCTTCAGAGTCAACAATGGAGAAACAGGGTCAGGATTATACACTGTCTAACCCAACCACACCATGGAAAAACACTAAGGGTGTGCAACAGAGCATGGAGTTCCAGATGAAATTCCAAGGACATACTTGGAGGCCAGAGTGTGGCACTCCATCCAACTCAACTGGGGGACACTTCTGGAGGTCAACAAACAGACCTTGAACTATTTACAATTGATGTATATACTCATCATGATGGGAGTCGTATGAGCTCCCAACCAAATAAATAATTTATTAAGAGAGAGAAAAAGAGAGAGAGAAATCTGGCAGTGGAAGTGGGTTGAACAAAGTGATGCTTACTTCGAAGTCAGTGATGCAAAGCTACCAGTGACCCTAGCCTGGAAACCTCTGTGAAGCAATTCCATTCAATTCCACAGGGTGACTATGAGTTAGAATTCACCCAAAAGCAATGGACTTAGGTAACACTAGATGGGCTGTGCCTTAGAAGTAACAGAAGCATGAAGACTGGTCAGAATATAAAGATCACCAAGTTATTATCTGGTGTGGAAACTGAATTGAACCGATAAACACAGAAGCACATATCAGAATGCCTGGCATGTAGAAAGTATTTGAAAATGGTATTTTTAAAGAATGATGATGAAGGGACTATCTTATCCTAAGGGATAAACATATTATATAAATAAAATTTGACAAAAATTACTGGTGGGGGAAAGGGTCTCTCAAAGAAGAATTGAAATTATTCTGGGTGATAGCTGGACAATGGAAACAATCTGGGAATGCCATATGAGGCCTTTCATTGCAAGGAGATTGCTCAACAGCCTCATCTGGAGCCCTTCTGGACAGCCTATTGGAAAGGGCATGACATGGAAACTTGCTCTTTCCTCGCCAAACAACCAAGTTTGTTCTTTGGTGTCAAAGAAAGACAAACAGGAACAGCTCTGAGTTTTGTCAGACAATATTCCTGTCTCGAAACAGATACTAGGTGGCCAAGAGAAGGAAAGAAATATGCAGTCGTTCATTCCTGTATTTTCACAATATTTTTATAAGTTATGATGATCAGTCCTTCCTGAGCCTTCAGGTCATGTTTGCTGGTCCAGTTGCCAAACTGGTTGCAAAATCAGTGGGGAGTGAAAGGATGGCAACTGCCTACCATCACTTTATCTATTCACAGCACATTGACTATAGGTGTCCTCTAGCCTGAATGTACTAAAAACAGAATTCTTTCAAAAATCATGGTAGCATCACCAGGGAAGGAATTAGCAAATTAACTTGCTTTATCTCCATTTTTTTTACTTAATCCATGAATCAAAAGCACATGTTTTATATTAAAAGTACATTCTTCTTTGTTCTTTCCAGGCCTCTGTCTGGCCTTCTGACACCTGACACATATCAAAGCCCTGAACATTTTCATGGAGCAATCTCTACAATTACAATTTGATGAGAGTGAACGTGCCAGGCTTTGGAATGGGTCAAATGCAAGTTCACCGATATAAAAGTATGATTAATGAGCACTATTATTTTACACAATTCTCCAGCCTCATTACCACTTTTTTCCCCTTTTTCTTCTTGATTCCTCATTAAACTCACACAAACACATTTCAAAAACTAGATATTTTCCTTCTTTGTGGATATTTCCTGCCAGGTAAAGGTCACCATCTTCCTCTTTTTGTTACTCATTAGGTATCCCTTGCTGACAAGTTCCTTAGAATGAAAGGGGGGTTCTTAGTTATTAGTGCTGCTCTAACAGAACACAACAAGTGGATGGTGTGTAACAAACAGAATTTTATTCTCTCAGAGTTACGGGACTAGTAGTTTGAAATCAGGGCACTAACTCTAAGGAAAGGAAGGTTTTCTCTCCCTTAGCTCTACATAGAAATCCTTATTTTCTTTCTACATCTATGATCCTAGCTTTCCTACTCTCCTAGCTTTCCCGGCATTCCTAATTGGTGGTAGCAGTGCTTTTCTCTCTTTTTCATTAAAAAATAATGTAGACCACACTCTCGGAAAATCACAGCTGTGATAGATCTAATTTTTAGATGTTCAAATGGTATTTAAAAGAATATCTGTACCACATCTTAGACACTAAATAAGGATTGCCATTTACTGATTCTGTTAATGAATAAAATGGATCCCATCATTATTTTTAACGTAATGTTAGATTAAGAAGGAACCATTCAAAACAGCATAGTTAACCAAATAGGGCACAGCTTCAGATTACTAGCTGGAAAATAAGTTTTGAAGCAAAAGTTTCAGGCAGATAGGGAGCCCAAGAAGCCAAAAAGTAAGCTGCTCTGGCCACTGGAAATAGCAGTCATGGACAAAAATGTTCACAGCTGTGAAGAAAAAATAGTCACTCATCAGTCTATTTAGACATATCCATGCTCTGTGTCAGCACAGAGATACGTGCATGTATACATGCATACATATGCACATCGTTATAAGGAATCAGAAGAAACTACTATACTTCAAAACTGGATTAATATTTGAAACAGTCAAGAAGCAAGTTCATTGGGACTTTTGGTTTATGCATTGTCACCAGAGGCATTATCAAAGCTAAGTAATATGGATTAAATTGTGCACATGCCCAAAACGTATGTTGTGAATTCCAGCTTATATAACTGTAATACCAATTGGAATGGGTTGTCTGCTTAAGTACTGAGGCAGGACTAGGTAGAGCATGTTCTGAATCAATCATTTATGGCAAGAGGGAGGGCAATAGATGGCAGACCACTTGGAATTTTCCATGGATCCAGACAACCAGCTGAGGAAGATGACTTCTCCTGAAGCCAACAGAAAGAGAAAGCTTTCCCTCCAAACCAGAAACCTGAATTTAGTTTCCTAGGCTCTGACCGGTGAGACAAAGGTATGTCTTTCTCAAAGTTATCCACCTATATTTAGCAGCTCATAACAAAAACATTACATATTAAAATAAATTAATTTTGGAAAATCAGGTTCAATTATTTTAATGCACTTGACAACCCCATCAAAAATGAA